>BPLQ01001755.1:0-200274 GCA_021605075.1 Caerostris darwini | reverse complement strand
ATAATTGGTATTGTTATCGTTTGCTGTCGTGGTTTGATTTGTTGACATGAGGGCCCTCTCAGCACGTCTACGTCGTGCTTCACGCCTACGGGCATTGTTGAGGTTAGATTTGCTGGTGGCATTTTTTTACTGAAAATGATAATTGAAAAATACAATACAATTAAAATAAAATCGAGATATAATAATAAATGACTTAAAAAAATTCACAATAAAATGTAAACGATTGTTTAAGGTACACGAACACGTTCGAATGAATTTTTTTGAAATTTTTTATCTTTGTACACATTTTTGGATTGAATATATCTAAAAACTAATGATTTCACATAAAAAAATTTAATTATAATTATTTTTATTTTATTTTTATAAGCTAAACTAAGGGTAAAAATGGCTTGATACTGTTACAAAACGATAACTCAAAATCAAATCAATATTTTTTAAATTTCTAAGTTTGTATTTGTTTGTACTAACATATTACAGGGAATGGATCTCTGGTAAATTTATATCTTTATTATTTTGTGCTAGTTTAAATGCTGTCGACACAAAATTCTTTCAAAATTTGCATGTAATTCCAAGCTTAACAATTAAAATAAAAAATATTTATGTAGCTATAATCATTTCAGAGTTTTATTACCTGTAAACATTTATGAAAAAACATAAATACAAAGTTTTGTAACATTTGGATCAAAATTACTTGTGTTATGGTGCTTCACATGAAAACAAAAAGCATAAAAATTCATTCTGAGAAAAAGCTAAAAACAACTTTTAATTGGAGATATTACTTTTAAAAATGTTGTAAATATATTAAAATGCCATTGAATTATCAAGTTCATAGTCTTATTTATTAAAAAATATAGTTTTATTTTCCCTTAAAGCTCTAAATATTTTCTGAGCTTTGTTTTGAAAAAGTTAAAATTTGCTCGACAAATTTTTTTTTACAACTTCCTTCTATTTGCAAAGGCTTTTTAATATGAAATGACCTGTATTTAAACTATTTAGCCTTTTTTTAAGTGTTTTGATTAAATACATTCAAAACCTTTGAATTTCACATAAAAATATCAACTTTAACTATTTTTTATACAATTTATTCTTTAAAATATGGATAAAGATTGCAAAAATGTGATATTGTTGCAAAACTTGATAATTCAAAAATAAATAAAACATGAATAGTTTTTTTCTTTGCAAATATTTTTATGCTGGGAATATCCTTATGTAGGTAATATACTGTTTTCAAATTTATATCTTAATTATTTATACATTTTTGTATGCTTAAAGTTTGTCGACACAAACTTTTTTTTATATTTACAAAAATTTTAGTTTAAAAGTGAAATAAAAATAATTTATGAATTTAGGTTAATTTCCATGTTCTATTCCTTTCATACATTTAAAGAAAACTTTTACATGAAGTTTCAAAGCATTTAAATAAAAATATATGGGTATTATGATGTTTTGAAGGAACACAAAATGCATAAAAATTCAAATAAGAAATAATTAAAACCAACTTCTAAATGTAAATAAAAAACAAAATGTACATACATAAAAATGTTATTGAGCTTTAAATTCTCCTTTATTAATATAAAAACTTATTTATTTGTTTTGTTTTCTTTAAATAACTTCCAATTTAAAAGTACCATTTATCAATTTTTCTTCGACAATATTCAAATCACTCAAATTTATAACTCCAATTCTTTGTTTTTCAAATAAAAAAAGTTTAAAAAAAAAAGGTCCTTGATTTTCAACTTGCAACTATTATAATACCTTTTATAAAATTTTAATGTTATCATTATATCAAATAATTGCAGAGTTTACTTGATTTTGACACTTTTCAAAAAATGCTTAAAATTCATCATATTTCTTTAAAATTATATTGTCTATATTATATTATCTTGCAGATCACATTTCATTTTAGAATTCTTAATGAAATAAAACACATGTTGACAAACTTTAAGCATAGAAAAGTGCAATGTTTTGATCACTGTTGCCACTACATTGGTCTGCCAAAGAAATATTAAAAAATGTTTAGGGGTGGACCCCCCTTATCACTTAGGGGTTTAAAAAATAGATTACGACCGATTCGCAGACCTACCAAATATGCACAAAAATTTTCATAAGAATCGGTCGAGCCGTTTCGGAGGAGTTTGGCAACAAACACTGTGACACGAGAATTTTATATATTAGATATACGCAAAAAATGCTAAAAATATAGTTTTGTGTACATCCGCAGAATTTAAAATTTAAAAAAAATCTGATTCATAATTTTGAAATTAAATCATCATCAACATTAGCGCAACAGCCCCATGGTGCTCCAAGGCCGTCTGCCTACTGGCAGATTTCCAGACGAGAGATGTTTTTCTTTTTCCGGGGTAGTGTTGTCAGTCCTACGCCCAACGCTCTACAGCCATATAAGACGGGGACCTACTGTTTAAGGTTGATTCCGAACCAATACAAACATCCATGGCACTGCCGGGATTCGAACCCTTAAGGCTCGTGCTCACCAAGGCGACAAGATGCAAGCGAAAAAAATTTGTCCAATCACTAGCCTCACCGCGGTCGCCTGAAACCGGTTTGCAGTCCTCCGCTTGGAGTTGCCCAACTTTCAACTCGAAGCGGTTTTTCACTAGGCGTAATGCTATTTCTGACGTTTCGCTGTGAAGGGGTCGAAAAAATTTTGTCGCTTGCCTCTTGCATCTTCACGTCTCTCGCCTCGGTGGGAACGAGCCTTAAGCAGCCCGAGCGCCAGAGTGCTAGTCACTCGATCATCAGGCCCTTTGAAATTAAATTCTAATATTTATTTCAGTAAACATCTTAAATATAAGTCATATTGTCAAAAACCGAAAGCTAATCGAAAGCGTTACATTATATTCTGTTCAGAACTATTAACTTTGAGCTCAGTTGAAAAAATTTGTAAAATATTAAACTGAGCTTACATACTCGTACTATATAGACTGTATTAAAATAAACAAATGTAAGTATCTAATTCATAAATGTAAAAAATATACACTTCTAAAGCTCATTAATATTTTTATTTCGAGCCTTTACGCATTGTGATAGGAAGAAATTTCCAATCTCAATAGTATATGTTTAATAGAAAAGTCAACAGTACACGACGCTATATTTATATTAAAGTTGTATAGGCGATATTATTTAAATTGAAACTGATTCAGCAAAAAACGTTTCTTCCTCGATAATTTTAACAATGTATTAAAATAAAAATTTTCATTATTTATGAATGACTGGTATATCTTTGATAAAAAAAAAAAAAAATAAATAGCTTAATCTTTCAATAAATAAATAGTTAATCTTCTTTTAGTTTAATTAAGTCTACTCAGAATATTTACAAAATTGTGCGATATTATCTGAATTGTGAATTTATTTATCTGCTATGACATTCATATTTTCAACAGATAATTTATGTTCCGATTTAGTATGAGTATACATCTACAGTGAGGATTTGAACAAAAATGTAGATAAAGAAATTGTTGAGCGATTTTTAAATTGCTGGAAAAAAATTGAGTTCCTGTAAAAAAATGGAAGAATTTTAATTATTAATCAATTGCTAAATCATGCATGACGACAAAAACTCGTTTATTTCCCTGTTTATCTTCCCCTCGTTGATATTTCCTATACAACGGAACAAACGTTTTTTGTTGTTGTTGTTGTTGTTGTTGTTGTATTCCAGTATCCGTATTGCAAGATTTTCTTTATCTGAATTGCATGGTTGATAACGCGAATGTGTTGAAAATTTTTCCTTTTAATTTTCCATTTTTAAAAATAATAGGATATATTTTTTTGCAATACAAAAAATTGTATGAATACTTAATAGCATTACAAAACAATAAGTCCATTTCTCATGTTTGTCCAGGAAAATGTTTTTTTTTTTTTTTTTTTTTATTTATTTATTTTTTATTTTATTTTCTGTTTTACCTTTTAATACTTTATGAATTAAAATCATTATTATTATTTAATCATTGAATGATAAAATAATAATGATTGATAACATGAATGTGTTGAAAATTTTTCCTTGTAATTTTCCATTTGTAAAAATAATCGGATGTATTTTTTTTACAATACAAAAATTTGCATTAATACTTAATAGCATTATAAAAATAATAAGTCCATTTCTCATGTTTGTCCAGGAAAATGTTTTTTTTTTTTTTTAATTTTATTATTTATTTATTTTTTATTTTATTTTCTGTTTTAACTTTTAATACTTTATGAATTAAAATCATTATTATTATTTAATCATTGAATGATAAAATAATAATAATGATTGATAACACGAATGTGTTGAAAATTTTTCCTTTTAATTTTCCATTTTTAAAAATAATAGGATATATTTTTTTGCAATACAAAAAATTGTATGAATACTTAATAGCATTACAAAACAATAAGTCCATTTCTCATGTTTGTCCCGGAAAATGTTTTTTATTTTATTTTATTATTTATTTATTTTTTATTTTATTTTCTGTTTTAACTTTTAATACTTTATGAATTAAAATCATTATTATTATTTAATCATTGAATGATAAAATAATAATAATGATTGATAACACGAATGTGTTGAAAATTTTTCCTTGTAATTTTCCATTTTTAAAAATAATCGGATGTATTTTTTTTACAATACAAAAATTTGCATTAATACTTAATAGCATTATAAAAATAATAAGTCCATTTCTCATGTTTGTCCTGGAAAATATTTTTTTTATTTTCTGTTTTAACTTTTAATACTTTATGAATTAAAATTATCATTATTTAATCCTTTAATGATAAAATAATAATAATATTGATTATTATTTAATCATTGAATTAGTTTTATTCTTCATCAACCTCAATTTATAAACCAGTTTACAAAAGTTGAAATAGTGTCAAGATTATAAACTTCTAATTAATGTTTAATAATAATTGCCAGCAATTCAATTATTATGAACAATTTATTATTTGTGCACTTATTTATTTCGTTGATTCATAAATTTAAAAAATATCTTAGAATAGATTTACCACACTTCTTTAAATAAATACGAACATTTTTTTATAACTTTTTATCCAAGAAAATTATTAAAGTACACATGATAAAATATTTTCTCATTTTTTTAAAACTTTTTTGAGTATATTATTCTTCTGAAATTATTTCAAATGAAATGTTCAAAGAAATTTCAATAAGGAAATATTTTCACTTCAAAATATGAATTTAAAACAATTAAGTAAGGACTATACATAATTTGTCATAGAAAAAAATGTATATTGAAAGATAATAATTATAGTGTACTTCAGTTCATAATTTTTTTTCTTCATGCTACATAAATTCATGATGTATAATTCCTTGGCAAGACAAAAGAGCACTTTTAAACTTAAAATACCTTGTACATAGTTGAATCTATACACAAGAATATGTATAAGATAGATACAATCATAAATATTGCGGTTCTTTGATGAGTCTAAATTTTTTTTTCAAATATATTTTGAAAAAAATATTTTTAAACTAGATTTGAAATGAAACACGTGCGTGTGTGTGTGTGTATGTGTGTGTGTGTGTGTGTGTGTGTGTGTGTGTGTGGGTGTGTGTGTGTGTGTGTGTGTGTGTATGTGTATGTGCGTGAGTGCGTGCTTGCCTAAGAAATGGCTACGCGCTTAAATCATGAGAAACAAAGCAGACGGATTTAAGAAAAACAGACATTATGTCGGCGAGTATTGTGCAATGAATTTTATTCTGAATTCTTTGGGTTTACTTAGTTTAGTTACACTGATATTCCAGCCATTATCTTCTAACTTGTGAAATTACTCATTTGGGTATCGTATCACTAAGGGTATCGTATTCTAAGGGTATCGATACAATTTTATAATTAAAATGCTTGCGTTTTTATTTTTGGATTTATAGTGAAATACGTTAAATATCAAGATATTCTTAAATGATTTGTAAAACAACGAAATATAAACAATTTAATTAGTTAAATAGGGAAAATAATGTTTAAAAATAAGAGAATTATGTTTAAAAAAGTTATCTAAAATATCCTGATTGAAAATAGTTACTTAAAAAATAAAATATATGCTATCTTTGCCATTTTCTATAAATACACATTTTAAAGAATGATTTTTAATGCGTTAAAAATTATCTTTTAAAATGATTTTTTTATGTTATAAATACATATTAATAATATTTTGAAATGATATTATTAATGATTTTTTGTTATGTTATAAATACATATTAATAATACTTTATTTATTACATATTATATTAATGAAATTACGTGTTAATTTGAAATATTTTACTTTCCATAATATATTCTAAGGGTATTATTGAAAAAACCAAACCTAGAACTGTAGAGATACATACGAGAGTCAAAAATTTAAGTAACACAATTTATTTTTATTTAGTTAAACTTACCAAAAAAAAATAATAATAATAATAATAATAGATTAGAGAAATGTAATTTATTTCTTTTTATTGATTTAAATAAGCAAGAAATAGAAAATAAAATAAAATAGAAAAAAAAAATCTAAGACGAAGAATTTAAATTGTAACGGTTGAATAATTTGTTTCAATAAAATTTGCGCATAACGTTTAATTAAAAATTAACTCTTGTAAATTGAAGCAGAATATTTTTTTAAGAAAATTCTCAAAAGTTTAATTAATTTACATAATCAAAGATTCTTAATAAAATAGAGAGTGGCTAGAAAGTTATCTTCCATGAATGTGTGTATCTCTTTGTAAGTTTAAATATCGCTGTAACATTAAAATTCTCTTTTCCATATATTTTTTATTACAGACTTCTCCTTTTTCGTTTGTTTGTTTGTTAAGCTGGCATTTATTTTCGCACCTGCTCTTTTTCACTGTACGAATGTGCAGACAAAGTAATCGTCCAGTTCTGGTTTATATCCAGAAATAAAATAAATTGCATCTTTAAAAATTAAAATAGACATTTTAACTCGCCGAAAGATATGTCAAGTTCAATGTCCTCTTTGCCTGAAGGATCGGACGGTTATAGTGAAGTATTATTATTAAAAAAAAAATTCTTATCCTGTTCCGTCTAGTTTTCTCACAATTATTTCTGTGTCAGCAAGTACGTCGATTGAGGTCAGGGAGAAACGCTGCCAATTAGCCCTGACAGCTCCTTTCGAATATGTGTGTGCAAGTGAATGTTGTCAATTCAGAGTTTGCTCCCCCTCTCTGGGATTCAATTAAAGTTATTACACTTATTTGGGTTTTTTTTTTAAATAATAATGTAATAAATTCTTAGATACAAGGATTATTTTTAGAAACAAATTTTATTGCAGGATGAAACGCATTGATATTAAAATTGTACTTCGTTATACTTTTGTTTCAAGTATTTTGATCATCAATGAGAATTTTCTCCACCTCCAGGATTCAATTAAAGTTAGACTTATATGTTTTTTTTTTTTTTTTAAATAATGCATTGATCTTAAAATTGTACTTCATTATACTTCTCTTTCAAGTATTTCGATAAATAATTTGTAATAAAAATAAACTACAGCACATTTTCAAACGCATTTTATCAACTGCTCACCGAAAACAAAAAGTTTATTATCAAAACATAAATAATATCAATAGTATAATATATAATATTAATTGATATTAAACATGAATATCAATTAATTTTTCGTAAAATGAAATAATAGCATGGGAAGCTAACATAAGTTTGATATTCAGTTTAGTATAATATACTCATGCATTAATTAACAAGTTACAATTTTAAAGTAATATTTATGAACTTTTTAATCAATAAAAAAATTAATACACATTTTTTTAATTACATTTGGTTCGTTTTAACAAATCCTGCCCCCCCCCATCTCTTTTTTTTTTTTTTTTTTTTTTTTTTTTCCAGGAGTACGAAAGTAATAATTTTTATTTGTTTATTTATTTATTATTATATTTTTTTTGGAGGGAAGGCGGAGGAAATTTTTCTGACATAATATATAAACATAATCACATTGCTCAGATTAAGTTCAAAATAAAAATGTAAATTTGTAATTTAATTTAAATATTAAAATTTAAAATTTAAATAATTAAAATTTTCGCATCAACCGTCGTGTTGCTTGAAAGAAGTTTTTCCGCTTTTCTTTTCACATGATACACAATTGCAGATGAATTACTCCTGAATGCTTTCTGAGAAAGCAATAACCACCCACCCCTTTGTCAAGTCCAAAAAAAAAAAAAAAAAATGCATATATAAGAAATAAAATTAAAATGAAATACAGAAGATGAAAAATGTATAAAAAAAAAGAAATAATTTTAATATTTCTCAAAATTTTCAAGCAGTGTTTCTTTTTTTAATCAGAAATGTAAAGCCATTGAAAATTTTGAATACTTTTTATCTTTTGCAATAAGCAACCATTAATGTAGGGGTGGCCAACCCGCAGCCCGCATGCGGCCTTGAACATTTTTCCAGTCCCATTTATTACACTTTTACAAAATATATTTATTTTAAAATGGCCAAAGTAGTGGAAACCAATAACAATAAAAAAAATAATAAAAAAACATTATTTGTGCATCCATATATTCAAAAATTAACTGTCGAAATTATGAGGAAAAATTAACTTTGATTTTAAAATAATATTCTTGTGTAAACAAATATCACACTAGTAAAATAAATATTTTTTAATGATTTCGTTTTTTTTTATTTCATTTATATTTATATATTTTTATATTTCATTTTTTGTGTTATATATTTTTTACATTGTGCGTTTACTATCATTGTCATTATATTATCTATGTTTGCTTGTAATAATAATAGTAAATACAATAATAACTCAATATGCTTCAATTTTTCACTCCAAAAAATGTCTATAGTGGTTCTAAATCTAATATAGGAATATATAATTTTATATACTTCCCACGGAGTTATGGCCAGCAAGATCTTTTGGGTTGGCCACCCCCTGATTTAATGCTTATTTTATATTTGCGGTTCAAAAAAAAAAAATTCCCGTGGAAAAACCTTTAAAATTCGCTATTGCAACAAGCAAATGAACCATTTCCAACTCACAGTAACTGAAATAACACAAGAAAAGAAACAGAAAGGAAGAAATTGTCTGTGAAGCGGATGCCAATTTCCCATTCATTAAACACGTTCTTTTTCCTTTAAGAACGTGGTGTGGTGGAGTAAAAGTGAAAGAGAGCTTTGCTCCTCCAGTTCTTTGACCGACATATTTCGACCTTGTTGCCACTTGCAGTCGATAGGCGGCACTACAATCGAAATGATTATGTTGCTCCAAGTGAAACACAGCTGAGTAACTTTGTTGTGTGTTCTATGGTTTTGTTTTCAATATAGATTTTGAAGCAAATGATTATACTTTGGAGTTGACCATTCGCAAGTAGATGAATAGTTGGCTTAACATTATATTTTTAACTCCTGCGAAACGGAAGATTTCTATAAAATAGGAATGAAGATGGATTTAAAACTGAATATATTCACATTAAATTGTTGGTAAGTTGACAATATACGCTCGTACATATTGGTTGTTTACTTTCGTACGTGTCATTTAGTTTAATGTCTTCTTTATTATTATTAAACCTTAAAATATAATTATTGCTGTACATGCGATAGTTTATAAAATATATGAAATTTTCTATTAAAGTTATTTGAATGAATATTCTTTACATTTATTAACTAAATGTTTTTCACTTAATAAATGAACCTATTGTATTCGTTAGTAAAGTTATGGTTTTAGCAAAGATTTAATAAGATGAAAAAATATTCATTTTCTATATAAAAAAAAATGGAAAAAGCATGCAATTTGTTTGAATGAACGCCTAATTAAATCTACGTTATAATTAAGTTGAGTACGCTTTCTTAAAAGTATTTACTTTTTTTTTCTTTTCAAATCGTTTAAGTATTTGCACTAACTGTTATGGGCAAATATATATATAAAAAAAAAAAAAGTTCATTTTGACAATGCAAAAATTTAAAAATTAAAGCATAGATGATAATTGTCGTACAAAGTTTTTTTTTTTCATATAAACTGAAAAAAAATTTGTAAACATATTTGAAGCGGTTATTATTTGATTTTTATGCAAAATTTATACTAATTATTCGACTTTTTTTTACCCAGATTAATAATTTGATTTTTAACTTTGTAAAATAATTAATTCATGATTAAAAATCTTTTTAAGATGTTATTTTATATGAATTCATGATGCTGATGTACTTAAATTGTCAAAAATAACTGATAAACTATTTTTTTATATAAAATATTTATTTTATTTTAAATTCAATTCAATTGATGAATAATGCATTTTAATGAATTTATCAGGCATTATATTATTTATACTTTTGTGTGTAAGCAAATTGGTATGATTAAAATTAATCACCTTTGCAAGTTTCATTGGATTGATTTTTTTTTATTTATTCTTGTATTACACATACAATTTGCCTAAAAACATCAAATATATATATATATATTATTTCATTTTTTATATTTAATTGAAATACTTTGTAACTAAGAATTTAATATTATTATTTTTAAAGATATGTTTTTATATATTATGCATTTAAACTTTAGTATGCATTAAGTTTAAATACACAGCATGCTAACACATATCTTTAAAAACAATATTAAATTCTTAGTCATATGTTTGTTAAAAAAATCTCATCATAATTTGAAATTTATATTCTTCTATTCGTTACTTTTAGTTTTAATTTGAAAATCTCTGGCAGATCTATTATCTATAATTTATTTTCATTTATTAAGAAGTGGTAATTTCCAATTTAAAACATAAAATCTACTATATTTGTACAAATCATTTAAAATGAATATTATTTAAATATTTTTCTTTTATCGTAAGGTTCCCCCCTTTCTCCTCCTCCCTTTTTTCTGTAATCTAAAATTTTTTTTATTTTAAAGTATAATAAATCGATTTAACTGTATAAAATGTCTTATATATAATATAAATATTAAGTCATTATATGTAATATTAATTAAAATTTTAGGGGCATAGTTGGTATCAGCAGGCACAGAAAAGAAAGGATGGAAGCAATAGCTACTCATATTGCATCTTCAGACTATGACTTTGTTTTTCTACAAGAAGTTTGTTAATTTTTATTTTTTATTTTTGTAATAATTTAAGGCAAAACAATAAAAATTTCATTGTGTGTGTGCGTACATATGTATGTGTATAATGGCATGTTTTTATAATTTAGTAACTTATGTAAAAATATGTATTATAAAAGTTGCTATAATATTCTATTTTATTCGAACTGCTGCCTAACCATAATTTTGCCTTTAGAATATCACTGGTAGCTAATTTTTAAATGAAAAGGTGATATGTATTTGATTGTAGTCTCAATTTAGCTATTAATGCTACGTAAAATAATGGCTTTTAAGATTTTGCATAGTGAGGGAAATTGACATTAACAACAAAGGAGATGCAATAGGCAATTTGTATGATACTAGATACAATAAAAAAATTGTCCTATGCTCTGTTAAATTCATAAAATTTAAAGGATGAGGTGGGCTTGTCGACATGCCAATAGAATATCTGAGCCAAAAATAATTTTAACCTAAACTACTGGCATCTTATCCCAGATGGAAACCTAAGTTGGCAAAATTAGATGGTTACTTTACATTATTAGATCTCATAACTAGAGAAATGTTGCTGAGAATAGATTAAGATTGAATAAGCTTATTGAGAATTGCACAATCCACATTAGATTGTCATACCAGGCATGATTTGGCAATATACATTGCTATTTTGAATATTTTCCAGATTTAACATGAATAATTCTCATTAGGAAATTTATTAGGCTAGCCTCATAAATGGCCCATACTAAAAGTTATCAATAAGTTTATATTTATCTCAAAACTAAAAGAAAAATTGTATTCAACTCTAAATTTTTAGAAATAATTAGTTAATTTTAATGCTGTGTTTATAAATATATATATTTGCATCTCATAATTTTTTTTTTTTTTTTCCAAACCTAGGAAAGTTAGAAATGTATTTATTCACCTCAAATTTGTATTTGTAGTAAGACTTTCATTTTTAAACTTTAATATATTTTTTTTTTACTCTTGTTTTTGTGTAATTATGTATGCAATAATTGCTAGAAAGATAAAAAAATGTATAAATAAATAAAAAATAATAAACTTCTAAATTTTAGATAAAAGTGAACTATAATTTCAGTAGTTTTTAGTTAAAAATTAATTTTAAATACTAATGATTACATATATATATGTTTCATTCTAAAATTTGCTGTAGTATTCATCTTTTAATAATATTTCACTTCATAATCTAAAATAAAATTAATTCAAGATTTAAGTAAGAAAATTTATTGTATTTATTAAATGTTATTCATTAATTTCTCTTTTGTTTTAGATATGGAGCCAAAATGATTACCAAATGATTTGTAAAAAAGCTGCTGATGTCTTACCATTTTCTTATTATTTTCACAGGTGCATATTGTTTCTTTATTCATTTCTCTTAGAAGTTATATTATCCTTTACACATGCAGCATTTCCAATTCTTTATGCACAAATATTCCTTTTATTTAAGATTTTTTTTATGTAATATATACATAAAATGTTTATGTTACGTTTAAGAAAAATTTGTTCTGTTAAAATTATTATTTTTTTTTATGCATGAATAATGTTTTTATATATTGCAAATTATTCTACTCTGTACTGGTTCTCTAGACTATGTGTATACATATAGTAGGTATTTATGTATGATGCAAATTTGCACTCATCTATGAATATGTAAAAAAATTGGTTATCAAATAATAACTTTAAATTTATTTTACAGAAATGTTAGTTATTGATCATTTTTAATTCTTATTATGTTAATAAATGCACTATTTATTAAGAAAATTTTTATTATGATGCATAAAATAAAATTTTATAAATATATTTGTCATACTTACAAATTCACCATTTTAAGTGAAATATACAATTTTTAGAGTGGTTATTTAAATTTTGTAATAAATTATTTATATGAATATCCTAAATTTCAGTATTTTAATGCTGTATATTATAATTATGAATTTAAAGTACTCTGCTTATTTACCCCTTTAAAAAAAAAAAGAAAGTAATTGTAATTATTTGTGGAATTTCTGTAAAATATCTGCCTTGTTGTAAATGGGAATAAATGAATATTCTTTATTTAAATAATTATTTATTCACTGTATGCTACTATTAGTTTACTAAAGCTACCAACTGCTATATTCTGCCTAGTTAATAGGGAAAATAAGAAGAAATTAGTTTAGGTTAGGACTAAAAAAAAATGGTAATAATACTGAAAATTTGTAAAGCTTTGTCTATTACATTCCAATTTTTTTTAATTTTTGCAAAAAGTAGATAATTTGTGCAATTATTATTATTATGATGATGATGATAATTAAGAAAGTAATATTCAATATTGTGCATAATAAATATGAGGGCCTGATGGCCGAATGCTAGATGCCACAGGTACCAGCGGTGCCATGGATGTTTGTAGTGGTTCGGAATCCATTTTAAATCATTGGTCCCAGTCTAATATGACTGTAGAGTGTAATGCTGACTACTCAACCCTGTAAAAAGAAACCATCTTCTTTCACAAAATCTGGCTGCAGGCAGACTGCCTCGGCCCAGCATGGGCTGTAGTGCCAGGGAGTTAGTTAGTTAGCTTAATGAATATATTCTTAATATTAAATTTTTTCCTTTATTATCAAAAATTGCATTAATTTGTGAGATTTTTAACTTAAAAAAAGGATAAAGCTTAATGGATAAATTTAGTATTGTAAGCTTATTTTAGGAATATTTAAGAATTTTTTTTTTTTTTTTTTTCTTCTTTTTTAAAAGGATTCTTTGCATTATGTATTGAAAAAATTATATTATTTTCTTATATTAAATTTAGTTCAATAAATAATTCAAGAACATGTATTGATGACTATGTTCTTAAATGGCCTCTTAATTAGCCCATTTTAATGAAGCCTTTCTAAACTTTTTTAAAGAATAATACTGCATTAGTTGATAATATAATAATTGCTGTATATATATATATATATATATATATACACACAATCATATATATATATGATTTTAAAAGAATATTTGGAAATATATTTATCCTATTTAATTTTATATTGAATCTTAAGTTACAAGTTTCTTAGAATTCTTAATCTATGTATACTATTTTGTAAAAATATTTATGTTTCATTTAATATTGTAGTTTCATACTGTAACAAAAAATATTCATTAAGATTCATTGACTTTTTTTTTCTCTTCTAAAAATATTTTTAAAAAGAATTTTCATGAAAACAGATACAATTTATTAGTATCAACAGGATCATTTTTTTATATATATATATATATTTTATGAAATACACTGTAAAATGAACAAAAAAAAAAGAATATTTTAACCATTTGCATTGATCTTGTTTAAAAATTTTCTTTTGTAATTTTTTTAACTAATTATTCTGAAAAAAGACACCTTATATGTAAAGTTTCTATATATTCAGACAAATTTTTATGTAATTTTGAGATGCAGTTTATATTTCATTCAAAAATGTCTTTATTTCTTCCATTGACTAAAACAAACCCTTTTCAACCATTAAATCAGAGCAGGATTGCAACTTTTAAATTATACATTTTAAGCAGAATTACCAGTTAATCTTGAATAAACTAGAAAATTGGTTCTTAATAGCAAAAGACGTGTGAATACAATTTTCTATTTTTAATTCATGTTGTATATCCTTCTCCTAAAATAAGACTATCAACTCTAAATGCCTTTTAAAAAGAGGTGTGCTCAAAATATTTTATAAGTAATATAACTATTAAAAAATTGATCTTATCTAATGAAAGAAACTTTGTCACATGAAATTGCTGATAGTTTTAATAATATCTTTAGCCGTGATGATTTAGATTAATTGCTTGTGAATGATGTCTTAAATGACAATATTTTTTAACAACCTTTAGAGGCCATTGTAAATCCAAAAAATTATAATAATGTGAAAAAAGAAATCATTGATAGTGATAATAGTTACAAATGTGAAACTTTATAAATGCTATGAATTATTGTTGAATTGAAAGGAAATACTGATGTTTCATGGTTAAAGATATATGAAATAAATAAATCTTAAAGCAGAAAAGAATAGGTTTTTTTTTCTATCTTTGAAAACCTTTCTTAAATACCTATAGAATCTTTATTTCTTTGTTACTTAACTTCTTCCAGTATCCAGATTTGCCAAGATAAAGCTATATCTTGTGTGCTTTTTTATATAATTATAATTATGAAAGGTTATTTTCCACTTGGTCAGTAATTCCAAATTTTTATAAGGTTCATTGAACATTCAATCTTGTTGACTAAATGTTGCAAAATTTCAACAGATATTTTTTAAAGAAAGAAGGAAAAACAGTATTCATTATTATTTACATTTTTTTGAGCAAATATATATGTGTGCGTGCGTGCGTGCATTTGTGTTCAGCAGTAAAGGCTATATACAATGGTCAAGTAAAATCACTGTCAAGTTAAATATTACTGAATAAGTACCAGTGCACAGTTTTTCACATAAATTGTGCTTAGACTTGTTCTACTTTAAGATCTTATTTTCTTAAAAAAAATTTGAATAACAAAGAAGTTAAATTTTTATTTATTTTTTATTTGTAGTGGAGTGCTTGGAAGTGGTGTATGTATACTATCAAAAAGCATTATTGTAGATGTTGCGCAATATCAGTACTCTTTGAATGGATATGCTCATAAAATTCTCCATGGTGATTGGTATGGGGTAAAGTTGTTGGATTATGTAAAATACTTCATCATGGATTGCGGATAAATTTATATGTTACTCATGTAAGTAAAAGAATTTTGTTGAATATATTGTTTATTTCAGACAGCATATATTTTTTCTATCCTTAAATGAAATAAACCTTATTTTAATGATTATCACTTATTATTTATCTAAGTGAATAAATGTATAAATCAGGAAAATGGTTAAAGGAATTTAAGTTTTAATTTAATTTTTTTTTGAAGAATTTAAATTTAAACTATTATTTATTGTTGTATCTGGTTTTGAAATATTGAAAAGGAAATGTATATTGGTATTTTTGTGATAAGATTTTCTGACAAAATAATTTTTAGTTTGTACATTAAATTAAATTTCATTTAAGTATCATGTTGCAAAATAAAATTAAAAAATTCTTTTAAATTTTACTTTGCTATAAAAATTAATTAAAAATATCTAAGATAATTATTATTCTAATTCCACAGTGACAGTCTACATTGTATAAAAAAATTAATTTGAAAAAAATTTCATTATTAAAAATTAACATAATCTAAGTTTGTGATTAAAAATCATCTTAAATGGTGCAGTAAAATATACATGTCATTGTTATATTTTATAATAAGGACATTTTCTGTGAAAGAAAAAATTGATAGGCCGAGTGTCTAGCACTCTGGTGCTCAGTGCCACAGGTTTCAGGCTCGAGTTCCAGCAGTGCCATGGATGTTCATAGTGGTTTGGAATTCACTTTAAGCCATAGGTCCTGGTCTCATATGACTATAGAGCATGACTGAAGCCAAGTCAGACTTCTACCTATTGGTTCTCCATCACAGCAGAAGCTGCCCCCTTTTTTCTGTCAACCACAAGTCCATATGGGTTTGTAAGCTGGGTCTAGATGTCTACCAAGGGGGATAAGAAACAATTGATGAAACAATTAAAAAATTTTAAAATGTTCCTTTATTAGTATTTTTCTGTTTTAATATAATTGTTTTTAGTATTAATCATTAAATATCTTTTCTTACATATTGCTAAGTTATCATTATTTTCACGATAGTTAATGTTTTTATTATATTAATGCAAAAATTATAATATTCTTATATTTATTTAAAACTTTATATAATAATTTCAGTTACATGCAGAATATAATGCTTTCCATGATCAATATTTGCCTCATCGAGTAGCTCAAGCATTCGAATTCAGTCAATATGTTCGCCATACTTCTGAAACTGCCGATTTAAGTATTGTCGCTGGTGATTTTAATACAGAATCTACAGATCTCCCATATAAAATAATTATTCATAATGCTGGATGCGTAGATTCTTACATTACTGCAAAAGAACCTCCAGTTGTGGTAAGATTTAAATTTTTATTATAATACACAATATTATATATTGCAGTATTTGATAAAATATAAAGATGTCCTTTTTTGTTCCCCCTTTCTAATTTTTACTTCTAAAACATGTTTTTTTTTTTTTTTTTTTTTTTTTTTTTTTTTCATTCATGTTCAGTTTTCTATGTGTAATTTTTGATTAAATTAATTTGCAGATAATTTGCATTTTAAATTAATTTTAAAACAGCTTAATTTTTTTAATTATGAAATATTTTTTTGATTTACTTACAATAAAACAACAATTAAATTATTTTAAAAATGGGTGTTTAGTGAATAAGATTCTGAATGATCTTATAGAACTTAATAATCAAACTTTGTAATATCACAGGAAAAAAAAAAAAAAAACATACATACATACATATTTAAATTTTAGATTCCTTTTTATGAACATTTGGTTTATGATAAAAAATTTTATAAAAAATTTCAAAGTTATTATTTTTTTTTTTTTTTTTTACTAATATTGCCTTTATTAAGAACAGTTTTGTGATAAAAATTAAGTATAAAAATTTATTATTAAGTTGTATAGTAATGTGTATTACCAATTAAATTAGATTAGTAAAGACATCGAAAATTATCAAATGATGCTTAAATAAAAGCTTTATAAAGCATGTGAAAATTTAATGAAAAAAACAAACAGTAATATATTTTTAATTCCACTCTGCTTTGAACTATTTTGCTTTTAGAATTAGTTGTTTTGTAGGAAAGAACAAAATATATGTTATTTAATTTATTGTTACCTGCATTTTATTAATCAATGTAAAAGAATTGCTCTGAATTTTTCTAAATTTGATTTATGAATGGACTGATAGATTGGCAGATGGAATGGTCAAATCTCAAATTCATCTATATTTTTGGAGATATATATTCCCATATTCTATTTTTCGTTGTTTTGTACTAAATACTAAAAAAATTGTCCTATTGTAATTAGAGATGTATATATGAGTTTATTTGAAGATTAATGGTCAATGTCATTTCTTTGCTTTTAACTATTGTGTTGTCTGACTTAATGGGAACCATCCATCAAAAATAACTTTCCAAGTAGTAAAAATTATACACAAGATAAGGATAACTAGTTCCTCATTATTAACTATATCATGATTAATTTTCCTTTTTGAAAGTAAATTTAAAAAAATCTTTAAAACCTATGATATTAAATCTTAATTATTCTCTATAATTGTTGCATTATTTTCTGTGACAAAGTTTTCGTTTTGTTACATTTCTTTTGTAAATGTATACTAATCAATTTAAATTTTGTATTATGTTCTTCTATATATGTAATTTACAAACTTTTTATTTCAAATAGTTTTGCATATAATCTGTAGTGCTGTGTAACATGATGTAAATTTTGGTCTGAAAGTTTTTTAAATCTTGCATAATCTGCAGCAATATATAATATGATGGTGATTCTTCCACATACCATGTACCATTCAAGTTCTGTCTGTATACCCATAGTGCAAAACTATCAAAGCATGTCCATGTTTAAAGAGCATTTTTAAAAAATAATGTTGTAGAAATTGAAAAGAAGATGGCATTTTTTGCATAGTAAAACAACAATAATAATAATATATTTTTTTTTTTTTGTAATCTTTGTATTTGCTAGAAAGAGGAAATTTTTTATCAATATTGTGGTTAATTATTAATTTTGTCTTTTGTAAAAGGATTTTTTAATTCCTTTATCATTTCCTAGCACTTACCAATGTAGAATGTGTGTTTACATGTTATCTACTTTTTGTACTACTACTACAGATTTTCTTCCAATTTCAACTGTTTGTTTGTTTCTTTTTGTATAAGAAATGGATAAAATTTTATGTGAGAAGAAAATAAACAATTTTTTTATAGCAACAAGCATTTTTAGATGGCGATTTCAGAGAAGAGACAGGACTCCTCTGGAAAGGAGCTATCAACAGATTGTATTTATAAGTTTGTCCGTGGACAATTTTTTTTTATTTCACAAATTTGATATTGTTTGTTTCATGTCTTCTGGAATGTTTTGTGGCTTTTTCTCATGTTCAATCTTTCATATTCACAGTATTATTTTCTACTCCATTTAGTCATTTATTTAGCCCACTTTTTGTATTAAGTTTCAATTTAGCCCTTATGAATTAAGTAAACAAGTTTGGTTTTTTTTCAGTAGTTTTTGAGAATAGAATTAATTATTTAAAAAGTCTTACTGCATTAGAAAAGATGTGTCATTTAAAATTTTGATGAATAAGTAATTTTTTTCTTAATATATCTATAAGTTTTTTAAAATTCTTGATTAAATGAATGTAAATTTTCATGTTATAAAATTTTCCAGTTTTATAGGAAACAAAATGGTTTAGAATATGGCGAGTTATGTAGTAATGTATATTATCATATTTGTAACTTTTAAATGGAAACTTCCTTAAACATGGTTTTTCTCTTAAAATTATTTAAAAATGAGAAATGAACCTTTATTATTTATGGATAGTTCAGTTTAATAATATCTTTTTTTAAAGGAATGCATAATGAAGTTGTAATTTTTTAAATGCTAATATATTTTTTAAACTTTTATAAGGATAACACATGCACAAGAACAACTTGTGGTCATCCAGAAAATATATATACCAGCAACAAAGAGCTTAATCATAGTCCAACAGGAAAAAGAATAGATTACATATTATACAAATGTGGCAGTGGTAAGAAATTTATTTTATGTATATAAGTAAAAGGCCTCTCTTTTTATAAAATCAATAAAATGTATTAAATTTTCTTTGTTTAATATAATTATTTTTCAAGAAAGATTGCATAAAATAAATAAAATATAAATAACTAATAAAAGTTTAGTTGATAAAAAGTGGAAGCAATAAGAAATTTTAAAATAAGATTGTATTTTATTTCCTGTAATACTTCAACATATTTTACTTTAGGTACCTATGTTGAGTGTTTATCCTGCGAAACTCCATTGGGTAAGATTCCAGATACATCTGTGCCATATTCTGATCACGAAGCTGTTGTTTCTCAACTTCATGTGTTTAAATCACTTGAAGGTATTTAATATTAATTTTTTCATAATTTATCTCTGAATTGTGTGTTTAAATTTTTATTAAGGTATTAAAAATTTAAGGTAATTAATATTAATTTCTTCATGATTTATCTCAGAATTGTGTGTTAAAATTTTTATTTAGAAAAAGTAAACTTAGTTTGTTTTTTTTTCTACAGCACCACAACAACAAGAGAATCCAAAGGCTCGACTGGAAGCTATAGATAGTAGTCATATAATTCTACGAAAGAGCTTGAAGGAATTGCAGAATAATCGTTTAATGTACATTCTTATCAGCTGCTTATTAGTTGCTCTTCTTTTAATTTCCACATTGATAGAGGATGTTGGTGCATTTTGCATAATCATAATGTTTTTCCAATTTATAGCCACTATTGTGCTTGCTTTTTGTCTATGGATGGCTCTGATAGTCAGTAAAATTGAATATAGTGCAATTATATCAGCTTGTAAAGCTATGGCAATATTGACTAATTCATTGATGAATGAATATAATGAAAAACTTTCTACCGAGTTTATAACACCAGCTACACCTCAAGAAATTATTTAGATTTTTTTATGTCAATTTTACAACTTAGCATATTCAGAAAATATTTGAAAATTAGTACATAAATTATCTATGTAGTTAGAATTTGGGTTAGAAAATTTTTAATAGTTATGTGTTTCACACACAAAAAAAAATGAAATAGGTATTAAAAAATTACACTTTTATTAAGAAGGCAAGACTGTGATATGATTTATTTTATATTAATAATTGTTGGATCAAAATTAGAATTCTTTCAGTTGGTATCTGAAAATAGTTAAATTTTTCACAATAATGTTGTAGATATTTCAGCTCAAATTAAATGCTCATGACAAAAGATCAAAGAGTTTACACTTTTCTATTTAGAATGATTTGATTAAATTTTATTCATTGCTTAAAAATATTTTAGATGTAGTTTGTTAACTTTTTACTGTCTTGCATATTATATATGAAACCTGTGATTCTGGGAGAAATCATTTTCTGGAAACCAAAGTAGTGTTAATATATTCATTCCATATTTATGAATCCATTTTGTTTTAACTTTTATATGTCATCTTAACGTTTGATTACAATTATGTATCACAAAATAATTTCAAATAGATTTCATTAATTCTACACATGTTTTTGTATATGTTGATTCATTTGTTTTGTACTTATTAAATCATAAAATAAATATATAATTTATCAGTGCTTATTTCATATTTTTATATACAAAACATATCACAATTATGTTAAAATATATATGTTCTTATTCAGAATCCAAACTTGGAAATAGACACCTCATTTAATGCCATTTGAGCCAGCCTTTTTTTGAAAAATTCTTGCCCATGTAATTTATGATAGTTAAAATTACAGGTTTCGGAAAGCCTGAACCAGCCAGTAAAATTTTTAAAGATGCTTATCTAATTTCTATTTGTGCATTTTATACCTCTCATTAAAATGAGGTATTATTTAAACAAGCCATAGAAAAATTATTTATGGTTGTTAGGAAAAGACTGCGGCTGAAAATTATTTATTGTATTTTACTAATTAAATATCCTTAGAATTTCTATTATAACATTCATATTGACTTACCCCAAGAAAATTTTCACATTTTAATATATCAGAATACATATCATATACCTTTCTTAAAAAAATGTCGTTAAACTGCATCAAAAGTGAATTTAAACAGGAATTGCTCTTTAAAAAAGTCTTTTTTTATTAGGATATACATTAATATTTTCATCTTGACACATATTTTCAAAATTGTCTGATGATTATTTTTTCACAAATTAATATCAAACTTATTTATAATAATGTAATCCTTCCAAGATTGGATTAAATTATTATAAATATGTCTTCCAACTTTCTTGGTATCTATTGTAGTTCAGGTTATTGAAAATTTAAATATGATAAGAACATTATATGTATTTAAAAATTTAACACTTTAGTGGCAACTGTTGCAACTCCATTTGCTTTCTTTGTAGTCTTCTAAAATACTTTGTTTTGCCTTTCTTCATAAAATGAATTGATAGGGCTAAATTGAAAGAAGCTGGCATATTAGCTTTTAACCATTGATGAACAAAACCCTGAAATAAAAAGTAAATATTACCAAAAAATGTACTGGTTTAAAGTATATTAAAATAATATTTTGATATTACTCGAAGAAATTAAAAAAAAAAATTTCTATTAACTAAAATATTTAAGGAATGCTACAGCTAATTTTTGTTTAATCATCATTATGATGATTAATTAAAAAAAATTACTTCAATGATGATTATATAATTACTTACTCTGATTTTGTGTGGTAAATATCCATAGGTATAATTTTCAATTCCAACAGTTTTTATAGCACTTGAAACATATGTTTTTGCTGAGGGTATTTCTAAGCTCGGTCTTCTATTGGACATTTTAGTTGCAACATATGCTGGTAGAATGCTCTAAAAAGAATTCGGACTGCTTATATTTTGATATTTCAAAAGATATATATAATCTAATAATTCTAATGAAAAGAAAACATACAGTAATAATTATTTAATTTTTACAAAAGTTGTATATAATTAAATTGTGATGAACAACTCTACATGCAATTTAAATTTAATGATATTAAAATGAGTGTATATTCTTAATCATGTCCGTTCGTTTATAAAACTTTAGTAAAATAAATAGTTTCTAAACCTTGAAATGCCTTATTCATTATCTTTTCAATATTAAATTTATTAAGGAATAGGGATTTATAAGTTTTTCTTTAATTATAAATATTAGACATCAAATAAAGAGCATAATAAAAAATGTTTTTATTTTGTAGATAATGTTATATATTTTTAGCTTTTGCAAATCTGCTTCGATTTTTTAAGAAATAGTTCAATGACTAAATTAATATTCACTTCTAAAATGAATCATTCAAAGTGTTTTTGTAGAACAATGCTCATAATTTAATATAGGGAATTTTAATTATTCATTTCTAAAAGTAAAGATTAATTCATTATTTTCTCTGAATTGAACATTAAAAAAAAATTCTTATGGATATTTCTGCATTAAATTTGTTTTTAATTTTCAATTTATATTTTCATTTTTTAAAACAGATAAAAATGGACAGATTTAAAAAAGAAATCACCTCTAAATTTTGAATTTTCCTACTTATATAAATTAACTATAATATTGGTCATTCTTATTTAAATTGCCATTGATCAGTACCTCCTCAATTATCTTTAAACAGAGATGATTCATCATTTAAAATCTGATTGTAAAATGCTCTCATTTCATTTAGTTAAAACTTAAGTAGGTATAAAGAATTTCACGCAATTTGTAGCAAACAAAATTTTTTCAAATCTTTAAATGAAAATTATCTATCTTAAGCTCAAATGAAAATTAAATTGTTTTTTTTTTTTTTATGCATTAAGTTATATTATTTAAATAAAATGTAATTGAAAATTAATTTGATTCTTGACATTTTTGAAATTTACTGTTTCTGAATGTAAGTTTATGGTAAATATTTTGAAGAAAAATCCACTCAGAAGTATGAAATCCATATATCAAAATAAAAATAAAATTATATGTATGAAGAGGATATAAATTTTAATATGGAAAGCATTTTAAAATGATGTTGATATACATCCAGATATTCCAATGAGTGAAAGTGAATTTGGCAAACTATTCGGAAATTAATAATTCAGATTTATATGATTTTTCTTTGCATAAAGGGGGTTGCATTAAAATCACCCAAAAAGTTAATTAAAAGTAAAGAAATTTTTCTTTATTATAATTTTTATGTGCTAATTATTTTTGCTATTCTATTATTATTTCTGATGTCCATTTTTGTACTTCTCTGTTAGACGACTTCAAATTTTGCCAACATCAGATTTTACGTTTTGGCAATGACG
The DNA here is from genome assembly GCA_021605075.1 of Caerostris darwini. NCBI lineage: Eukaryota > Metazoa > Arthropoda > Arachnida > Araneae > Araneidae > Caerostris > Caerostris darwini. Next base: position 176,282 of record BPLQ01001755.1, on the reverse strand, counting down.
CAACAAACCAACAATACATACAATTTTGAAAATAAAATAACTCATTTTCATAAAACAAATAACACAATTTTAGATGAAAGTATAATTTAATTTAAACTACTTTTTTTTTTTTTATTAACTTAGGAAATATAAACTGAAGAAATAAAAACCTGCATTTGGTGATTTATCTCTTTTACTTGGTTAATGGAAAAGTCCCATGTTTTTTTCAAAACTAGCTGATCCATGTATAAGCCAACCCCCATAATTTAGCTTTAGAAAAAATTCTTGGCTTATACATGGCATTATAGGATAAGTTAAGTAAATCATTATAGTATTTTTATATTATCACATTGTTAAATATCTCATTTAAAATTGCAATTACCTGAATAATTATCCCTTTATCTTGATATTCATGTTGTACTGCTTTGGAAAAATTGTCCACATATGCCTATCAAAGAGATACGTTTAAAATATGGCATTTTATTTTAAATAAAATTATTAAACAGCTTAATGAATAAATTATTTACTTGCAAAATTTCTATAGAGATTGCCAAAAGAGGTTTTCAGATACTATTATTTTAATAAAGACAAGAATTTGATTTTTTTGCAAAGCCATCAGATTTTTTTTAACTTTAATTACAATTAAAGAAATTTTAATACAAAATAAGTTATTGAAATGTAAAATTATTTATAAACTGATTTAAGAAAATCGTTAAGTTCTTTTTGAAAATTTCTTTTTATTAAATGTAAGACAAATCCAAAATCTGCATAACTCAAATTAAAAAAGGGGGCTTCACTCACTTATTTGTATTAGATAAAATCCTCAAAAAACATTTGTATATTTGTTTAGAAAGATGCTTCTTTTTAACCCAAAAATTATTTGAATTTTCATAAAACTTAACAAAAAAAAAATGTTTGTAATTTTTTTTTTACCTTATTGTACCTTTTACAATTTTAATTCATTGCATTTTTTTTTTATAAAACATTAATATATTTTACATAAAACATTTTTCTTAAAATCTATACTCACCTTACACGCTGAATATACAGCAAGCATTGGCATTGGATAAAGAGCCATAAGTGAAGATACATTGATAATGATTCCTTTAGACTCCATTAAGGGCATAATCATTTTCATCATCTACAAACAAAATTTTTAGTATTCATTTAAATAAAGAGTGCACTGTAATATCTTAAAATTTTTGAAAGATTGATTTTTTTTTTTATTGCATTCCCCAAAATAATACATAATTTGATGAAATACTACAATTTAATTTCTTTTAAAATGACAATTTCTATCTGGGTGTTTTTGTTTTTTTTGCGAATCATATTTTATTAATATTTTCATAGTATTTATTCTATAATATGAAAAAATGAACCATCAATAAATTGTACAATACAAAAAATTAAACTTACCATTGTGCATGATGTTATATTTGAATTAATTAAATCCCACATAAACTGAAAAAAAAAATACAAAAAAGCAATTTAAAAACTTTTCAACTATTTATTTTAAAATGCAAGACAATGTTTTAACAAACAGAATAAATTACTTATATTCAGTGGCATTTACATAACTTACATTTAAACCTCCAGGAACTAAATGAAAATATTCAGGATATTTGTAACTCATTCCTACATTATTAACTAAAAAAAAAAAAAAAAATCAATAAGATTAATTGAAATGAAACACGCAGAAAAGAATGCACAAACAAATGAAACATGTGTAATTAATGGGCAAAACATGCAGAAAAGTATAAAATAATAAGGGTTTTAAAAAATATCAAATTATTTTATTATGTACAAGTTATGCAAACTAAAGTTGAATTCTTACTATAAATTTGAAGAAAACTTTAAAAAACTGAATAATTGAATGATTTAACTTTTTTCAAAATTTAAATTTTTAACATCAATTAAATTAAAAGATCTTAATTTACATGTTAGGTTCTGTACCAAAATATTTTAAAGGTTATTTACCCAAAACACCTATTCCTCCTTCTAGTTGATTTAGTTCACTTTCAATCTTCTTGTATATTTCTGGACCATCTGTGAAGTCAGCACTTATAGTTTTTGTAAGTACTTGACACTTTTCAGCTAGATCGGATTAAAATAACCAAATTATATTTTAATATTATTAATTAATTATTTTTAACATTTTACTATCCTAACATTAGAAATAATGTTATTAATATTAATATATAAAAAATAGATAACCATAATAGTTTATTAATATTTATTAATAGCTTAATTGTTGTAGACATAGAGCTATTGAGTAACATTTTATTGAATTGCGGAAAAATCAATAATTCATTGTATTTTTTTAAAACTTAGTTAAGCAATGATTTTTTAAAATATATATATTGTTTTAACATTTTGCCAAGAAACATAATTTTTTTTCAAAATTCTATGTGATCCAATTTATTAAATATATATATATTAGAAATATTTAATATTAAGCAAATTAAAAAGTTAAAAGAAAAAACAAATTTAGAATAAAAATTTTTGAAAGCCATCATTAATTAGTGTAAATTGTGCCAACTTCATTTGAGGATTTCAACTTAATTCAAAACAAAATTTTGATTAATAAAGTAAGTATGCAAACAAAAGCTTCACATATATTTTTTAAAAAACTATTTAATATCATTTCAAATGTAAGCAGTATATGTCAAGAATGCTTTACCTAATCTTTAATTTCATTCAAAATATAGTTAATAATATATATTTATTAAAATTTCCTCATTTACAAACATTCCAATAAATGAATAATTTTAAGTAAATATGCTTTTTTATTTAACCATTTTCTTTGATCTTAAAAAAAAAATTTTTTTAAATAAACATTTTGGCCAACAACCATATTATTTATAAAAATCGTTGAATTGCTTACCTAATTCATTTGCTGCAAAATCCAGTTTCTTAATATTCCGACTTATTAAGCAAATATTAAATCCTCTAATCGCTAGCTGAAATATTAAATGCATCTTTAAATTGTATCAGAATTAATTTTATTTTATTTTTATTTTTTATTTTGAATAATATATTACCTCTTCTGCATAAGCTTTTCCTATACCTTCACTACCACCAGTAATGACTGAAATATAATTATAATAATTAGCGTCTTTATTTTTTAATTAAATTAATTATAATAAAAACATAGACACTGAAATATTCACCTGCCCATTTCCCTATATTGATCCAAGGATTAAAGCCACAAACTATCTTTACATGAAAATAAAGTTTGCGTAGAAGGACAATCGCTACTTTTATAATGTTGATAATGACAATAATTAAACCTATTGCTTTAAAAATAGGATTGCCTACAAACGAATCTAAAATTTCGATTGACATTTTAAAAATTCCTAGTCCTATACGCTACAGTATCAAAGTAATGAAAATCAAGTAATACCGCCGTATACAGTCCACTAATTTGATTGGAAGATATCCCCTATTGACGTTTCATTATTTTCGGAACAGGTGTTCTGTTAGATATTGAAAATAAAATTTATTATATTGTTTGCAAATTAGAACAGTAAACAGCTATTCAAACAAAAAAAAAAATTTTTTTTTTTTTCTTAAAGTAGAAACGACTGAAAACTCTCAGTAAATGGCACTTTTTATTTCAAATTGTTTTGATTCTAATATTTATTAACTGTTACCTTGTCATGTTGTTTATTTCAGAGCTAATTAATGTTTCTATGTATTTTTTTAACTGCAGTTTCAAATTTGCATCAAAATAATAAAACATTAAAAAATTTATAATTTGCTATTTAATTTATTGGAAAATTTGTAAAAAGAACCCCGATTGAAAAATTCCCTTCATACAACGTACTAATATTTAAATGAATGCAAGTGCTTTATCTTTAAAGGGGGAATTTTTTAATTCATTTGCACTGCATGAAAATTTCATAATTACGTTTTTACACAGTTGTGAAAGAGAATATAAGGTTATGTCGATCCTTATTTGTGTGTTAAAGTAATATAGCTTTGTATACACTAATGCTGGAAATGTTAATATTTGCTGATAATGAATTACAAGCAAGTTGAATGTGATAATGATAATGATTTCTAATGATGGAAAGATTAATAATGAAATTTTCTATTTTTTTGTTTCACAATAATATTTATTACTATTACTTTGAAACTAATTTTATTACAGCTTCCGCATGGATGGTCAGTTAAATTAAAAATTAATATTAATTTAATTTATTGTTTTCAATTCAATTTAATTCAGTTTTTAATTAATTCAATTAATCAGTTTCGATGATTTTTGAATGCATAAAGTGTCTCTTAAATCATTTATGTTGTTTCTCTGAGGTGAGATTAGATATCCCAGGCTTCAGATTCGAATCCTGGCGGTGGCATGGATGTTTGTGAGTGGTTCGGAATCCTCTTTAAACTGTAGGTCCCGGTCTGTTTAGTCCTCGTGTGTACAAAATGACCATAGAGCGACCAAACCAAACCAAACTGAGGGGAGATTGAGATTAAAAATCTTTGTAACTTCAATTCATCGAAAATCGAAGTAGTTTCTCAATTTTTATTATATATCATTTTTATTATTTATCCTATTTTATACTAAGAATTATATTTTATTTTTTTGCTTTAAAAATAAAAATAATAATTAATTAAATTTGAAAAAAAAATCAAAAGGAAACCTCATTTGTAGAATGAGTTGAATCGGAACTCATATTGAGCCCATGAATGATCAATAAGCTCAGATCACTATCGGAGCTTATTTTTAAAAGATTAACAAATTATCTTAAAAAGGACTAATTGCTTAAACATCCAGATATATTTCATAAAATTTTTTTAAATTACTAATAAAAGTGTTCATCTCACACATTACACTAAAGAAAAAAAGGCAAAATTTTAAAAACTTATAACAAAAATATTTATAGTATTAAAAAAAAAAAAAAAATTGTGCATACAAAAACCAAGATTCAAAGTAAAGACCAAGATTTCAGTTAAATATTATAAAGTTTATGATGCTTTTTAAACTGAGGTTGTAAAACGTAGATTTTCTTTTGTGATTGATAAAATTTATTTCAAAATTTAAAAACAATTATTTTATTTAAGAGGTCATTTAAAGACAAACAAACAATTACATAAAATTACAAAATATGAAAATATATTACATCAAAGTAGGGGCATCAAAGAAGGGCCGAGTGGCTAGCGCTCTGGCGCTTGGTACCACAGGTTTCGGGTTCGAGTCCCGGCGGTGCCATGGATGTTTGTAGTGGTTTGGAATCCATTTTAAACCGTAGGTCCCGGTCCTTACACGCTCCCCCTGGGTAATGCAAAGTGAGTAACGTCTGTGCAGCGCTTGCTTTAAGGCATCCAAAGTGCCTGTATGGCTGAGTGGCTAGCGCTCTGGCGCTCGTTACCTCAGGTTTCGGGTTCGAGTCACGGCGATGCCATGGATGTTTGTAGTGGTTCGGAATCCACTTTAAACTGTAGGTCCCGGTCTGTTTAGCCCAAAAGAGTGCACAAGATGACCGTAGAGCGACAAACCAAACCAAACCTTAAGGCATCCAAGACCGAGCTGTCTAAGTGTTTGCCAGCTGCATTGGAACAAAAAAAAAAAAAAAATTACATCAAAGTACGCCATCCATATCTTGGTTTTTAGAGGGTGAACATTATTGTTTCATTGGATGACAGTTTACCGATGAGCCATGATAGGAGGATAATGTCTGCCGGGAGGAATTTTTAAGGGTAACTACCGTGCATTTAGGTGTAGTATTCGAATAAACCGTAAAGCTTTCACTAGACAGTCCGATTATAATTAGAAACATTTTATACGCGTTGTTTGTAATCGTCATCGAGTCTTCTCTTTTCTGAGACTAAACGAATGCCGCCAGCGAAATCAAACTTCATCCTCCTGCACACGTCACCACTGGGTCACAAATCGGCTAAAATGGATATATAGTATAAGTCAGGGATGGGCAAACTACGGCCCGCTGGAAGGTTCTATCCGGCCCGCACATAGAATTTTAATTTACCGGTCCGAGGCAAATTAAAAGAAATATATATTTATATATTATATATTCATCTCCTTTACTACTTTGATTCAATATAATTTTTTTCTTTCTTTTTTTTCAAAGGACTGAGGATCTTCTTACTTTCATTATTTTTGAAGTGAGGTCAGATTTGCAGGTTGAATACATTGAGTTGCAATCTAACAATCATCTCGAGCAGCTGTATCTGAACATGCTAAGTTAGACGTTTTTCAAATCATTATCGAAGTAAGTTTCCCAAATTTAATATCTCACTCCTTAGAAAATCAGTGCTATGTTTGCTTCATCTTATATATATGAACAAGTGTTTTCAATTATGAACCTTAGAAAGAATTATTTCAGAAGTAGACTGACAGATGAGCATGTAACCTCGTTCCTTAGAATCAGTACATCTCACTTCGAACCTCAATATAAGGAACTTTTAAAAATGAAATCGCAATTTCATTCATCTCATTAAAATATTCAAATTGTAATACTTGTATATTGTTTTTAAAATTTTAGAAAAATTTACCTTGGCGCTCCAAACTTTTTTTTTTTTTTTTTTTTTTTTTTTCGATTTTTGGCCCGCGACGGAAACAGTTTGCCCATCCCTGGTATAGGTGATCAAATGCAGTGAAACTCTATAACATTAATATGCTTCAATAATTTTTCAGCTGTGAATAATGTGGATAGTGCTAAGTATTTTGTTAAGAAATTGTTTAAGAAGTAAAAAAGATTGTCCAAAAAATTTTACCTTATTTTTGATCTAAAAAATTGCACCCATACAAAATTGCAGTCCACTAAGTGTAAGTTTTGATAAACATTTAGAGTATAGATTTGATTAAGAAAAAAAAATCACCATGTTGTCTCGGTTATATTGACTGCTTTCAGAAACGAGGAACTCGATGGTGAGTGTGACAGTATATGTAAACGTCTTGCATCGACACTCAAGCTGTCTCGGGGTTGATTTTTTTTCCCCCATGCGACATGAAAATGCAGATATTTCTATATATATATTTCCTGAAAGTCCTCCAAGAAGACAGCATTCCTCTGTTCCCAGCCAATTAGCTGTTTGAGGAAAGTATTTGAAAGAAACCCAAGGCACTTGATGTTCACACACACACAAAAGCTGCAATTAGTCACAGCCACATGACAAGCTGCTATTGTTCAATATTTTTTCTTTTATCTAAAAATTTGCATGCTAAATATTTATCAAAAAAGGGTTAGGAATAAGCAGAAGATAAAATCATTAAAAAATATAAAGCTTCCTAATTAAAATACGGAATTGTTAATTTTGAAGAAAAGGAAAATAAACTTGAACATTTTAGATTCATAAAAAGAGTTATAATTTTCATTTGCGTACTTGTACTACAATAATATTTTATTTATTTATTATTGTGAAAATGTTATTAACATGCAATTAAAAGAGAACTTGCAATCCGCAGACTTTTAAAATATGATGTAAAATTCTAGGTCATGTAATATATTTTTAAAAAAGACAGAGCAAAACATGCATTTAACAAATAGGCGTGATTCATCATCGAACAAGTTAATTAAAGGTTACGACTCGGTCAAGGCAAAAGGTTGCAAATAATTTTGGTAATATCTTTTAGCTCATAAACGCATTGACCGCAAAAATTGCTCAGCCAGGTTAAGGAGATCATGTTTAAAAGAGCGTAACTTACCCTTAGTTTCTTAACTTTTTTCCAAAAGTAATAAATTAGTGTAATGATTAATTAATTAGTTTATGTCTTATAAAAAATATATCTGTTTACTTTTTAAAACACATTAAGTAATTTGTTTATCTTATTTTTGTTAAATAATAAAAACACTGATGTTAGGAAAAGTGATGAAATGCACTTTAAACAATATAAATTTGAATTCGAATATTATGAAAATAATTAATTGTTATTTATATGCATAGAAAAAAGGCGATTAAAATCTCAGAGCAGTTGAACTTTTTATCAAGATACAGTTTAATATGCCGAACCAATAAATTTCATGTTGTTCCATCTCTGCCCCTTGTACAAGATTTATCTGATTTACTATTGATACATAGAATAGGTGGGAGTTCTACTGCGTGATTAATTGCCAAACTCTCTCCAAGTATCGAGTTATATATTAGCGAAATCTCGGGGCAGTTGGAAACGTCTACTCATTAGACTTTAAATATTTTATTTGGGTTTCATTTGTCGAACTACGGTAATTTTTTGCGCACTTTATGCTAATTAGACCAGGACCTACAGTTTAACGTGGATTCCGAACCACCAACAAACAACCATGCCATCAGCAGAATTCGAACTTGAATCATGTACTTTATTGGGGAGAGATTTGATGATTTAGCTAACTAGGAGAGTTTTAGTCAGGAAAATAAGCCCAAAGATTATCGATAGAATTAATTGCCGAGTATAGGAGGTTTGAAAAGTAAACACGTCATGTAAAAGAAGAGTAATACTACAAAACGTAGAATATCGTCGATGTACCCCATTCCATAAGGATGGCACAGATGGTAACAAGACAAGACACACACACACACACAAAAAAACATAGAGGACCATATTAAATAGCATCTCAGGCAAAAACATCCAGTTGTCGGGTTGCATTGTGGGCGACGTTCAGATTAGTAATCCCCCGCTGTCTTTTACATCTCTAGACATGTTTTCGCTCGCCATCAGGACTCGGTTTAGAGTGCTAGAGTAAGATTCCAAGTCGACTGAGAGAGATTGGCATCTCTGCAACCACTTATCGGTATACTACACAGTTGAGGAGCAATCTATGCGCGGGATGATGTTAATTAGACCTCGTTCTCTGAGCTAGTCTATCAGTAAAGGGACAAGGAGAAAGAAGTCTTTTGCCGTCTAGGGAAAATCGACGTCGAATTTTGTTGGGCTCATTACTTACATGTCGGATCATTGATAAAGATAAAGATGAATCTTCTGCAACAGCTGCTCGAATGATTGCTCTAGGCACACGTTCTATTATCTTTATGGTCTACCACTGCCTTCTTTACGCAATATTCTGCATGGCTCAATCATTTTTCCATCTTGAGTCATCTTTCGATTTCATTACTTTGCTTCTTTTAACCCAATCGCACATGTTCTCTGAAATGGTGAAGTGTGCACTATATATCATCTGTCATCGCACTGTCTCATAGTGCGCACTAATATATGAATAATAAAGTAAAATTAAGTAAAAAGAATCAAATTCAAACAGAAGTCATGTCCCAGAATCTGAATTTCTCTTCTTAACATATCCAGATGATCAATAGCGGAGGGCTGGAATTCCAGCTATTCATTTAATAGCCACCAAAATTAACTCTATATATTGGATTGAAAAGTACTTAAATATGAAATTTTATTGCAATAACATAAGGCCTAGCGTCTGGCGCTCGGTGCCACAGGTTTCGGGTTCGATGTTTGTAGTGGTTTGAAATCCACTTTAAACCGTAAGTCTCGGTCTAATATGACAATATATATATATATATATATACACTCAAGAGCCAAAACATTATGACCACCCCTACATTTTGCAATGAATTCGCCTGGATGACGTGGAAGGCACTTGATCAGGTGGAAGTGGTATTTAACTGGTATTAATCCATGCCAAGGAGGGTTGAAGCTGTGTTGACCAACTCGTTATTGACAGGTGGTCATAATGTTTTGGCTCTTGAGTGTGTGTATATATATATATTGTCATCATTAGTAGCACAATAATCCCATGGTGGGCCAAGGCTGTCTGCCTGCTGGCAGATTTCTAGACAGAAGATTTTTTCTTTTTATGGGGTTGGATTGTCAGCTGTACGCCCAATATATATTATTTTACTTTTTAGCTATTTAATATATATGTTTCTATACGACTATGTGAGGTTTTTAAAAATATAAATAATGAATGATTTTTTTTATAGATATTTCTCTCTCTTTTCATTTATTAGAGTGACATAAAATTGATACAATTACTGATTTTAACGTTTTAAACTACAGATATATTTATAAACTTTTTTTATAACAAGATTATTTATAAATATTCTTATAATATATAATATGAGTTTCGGGTTCGAGTCCCGGCGGTGCCATGGATGTTTGTAGTGGTTCGGAATCCACTTTAAACCGTAAGTCCCGGTCTAATAGGATCGTAGAGCGTTGCGGGGGCATTGTTACTCCACGTCCGTGGCTTATCTTCAAGTTACACACGCTCCCTGGGTAATGCAAAGTGAGTAACGTCTGTGCAGTGCTTGCCTTAAGGCATCCAAGACCAAGCTGTCTAAGTGTTTGCCAGCTGCATTAGAAAAAAAAATATGTATATATACAATATAAAGAAATAAATTATTATATAATTTTAAAATAATTAAATTATTTAAATTTAATTTATAAAATAGATTAATTGTTATTTTTCTCCATATTTGCTGCGTTCATTGTAACACATTATTTTTGAAATTTTTTGAAAATTTTTTTCTGCTTTAATCTGACAGTAATTCACAAAAATTTAATAGAAGTTCAGCATGTTATATAACCTTATCACATTGAATCTCTCTTTATTAATTGGAGTTGCATCAAAAACTGATTATATAAAAACAACTGTTTAAAAAGTGTATAAAGTAAAAAAAAATTATTAAATCTATATTGTAATCTAATGATATCTTTTTCGTTGTTGTCCAAATTTTTATTTAATTAAATTAAATTATAATTTTTGGTTTGAAATAGATAAAATCATAAAGAAATTGAAAAGTGTATTTTTTTAAAAATACATTCCAATATACTTTTTTTTTTTTGGTTATGTATTGAAACATAGTTTCAATGCGGTTGTTTCCTAATATCTCAAAATCATTTCTTAAACGATACGTTTCGTGACAAAGCAAAACTATTAAAAAAATTGTTCACGACTCGTTAAGGAATCGTTTATTTATTTATTTTGCTTCGCTTCAAACTTCAAAACAGAATTGCATTGTGTTGACCTTGGGGGAGTCAGACATAATATAAAAACGTGACCACATGCTGATTGTATAGAAAATCATTAATATATTTAAGTACCCTCTAACTACACCTTCCCTAAACCTGTTTAGAATTATTCAAGGTCAAAAGAAATGTCGATAAGGAAATCTCCCTTAAATTTAGATAAGGTCTAACTGAAAACAAAGTGTCTTTTCATGTTTATTTTTATTTTATTTTCACTTATGGCGGTGTTCTTTTTTCGCTGTTGATTATTAGTAGAAAAAGGATTCACTCTGAAGTTCCTGCACTGATCATATTTCCTTGAAACAAGAAAAAAAATTCTTTTGAGTAGTGATTGTGTAATATTCTATCTTTATGAAAAGACAAAAATTATTATTATTAAGAATATTAATACAAATTTTTGATCTATTGTAAAAAAAAATTCAAGTATAAATTTAAAAAAAATGAAACAAGAATTCGTTATACAATGTTTGTGGCGTGGGCATTTTCCTAAAAAACATTATTATCACATAACTTGATTTATTTTAACAATTTATCATAAAACTTTTCCAATTCTATTACATAATTTTGTGTTACAATTATGTAAGTTAACAATAATGTTCTTATTTACAATTACGTTATTATTATGTTACAATTATGTTGATATTTTGTATTGCAATCCCCGTTTGCTTTATAAAAATATAGATAATTTGAATAATGATTATAAAAATTTTATAGCAATGTAGAATCATTCCATAGTCATGAAAATATAATTGCTTATGTATTGAAGTATAGCAATTATTTCGTTTATGTATTCTTTTTCATTAACTGCAGCTTACAGTTTTATTCATGAGGAAAAAAAAATTACATCCTTATACACAGTAAAAGTTATGTTTTCGCATTTATAAGAATTACTTATTCTTCGGAATTACAATAAATTAATGTAATTTATAATTTTTTTCAATAAATGATAATTTTTTAAGAGAATAAATCAATGTGATTAACTGACTTTTTTTTAAAATCTATAAAATATACTTATCTGAATTGCTTAACTTTTTATTATTTTTGTAAGCTTACATTTCTAGAATCCCATAAAAATGTATTTTAAAATTTTAATCTGTTGAGTTTCCCAATTAAATGGGTGAATCATTTGTTACATTAAAAGACTTATATTTATATAAAAGACACCAAAAATTTTCATTGTGTTTTCATCCAGTTCATATACTGTTGCGTGTGTGTAGAGCCTAGTGATTTTCCTGTTCTATTTATATCAGTCCGTCGACTGGCACTTCCTCTCGAACAGACATTCTTTCCGGGAGGTCCTAACGTCTCAACTTTCAAAGATAGCCTTATCCTAAATGACAAATATTTATTCAAGGTTACCTCGAATTTTCTCATTCCAAAAAGCAGTGATTGGAATGCACTCAGTGGAGATTTGAACTCTGAATTATATTCCTATGTATGTAATATATATATATATATATATATATATATATATATATATATATACTATGTATGTAGTATATATATATATACCAACCAACCAATATACCATCATTCCATGACTTTAGCCAGAGTGAATACCTCTTGGAGGTCGCCACCAATTCATGCATGGTACGCCGCTAAATATCCTGGTATGTCCATACAGTGCTCCTGTCCTAGACCTGCTCAGACGGCTTTAGCTAGACTAAGGACTGGCCACACTAAGAGTTTGACCTTCAATGGAGACGAGAAGACATATGCCCTTTGTCATTGTTCGACCATCGCATCTCCCTCTCATCTCATAGATTGTATTGGTGCCTCTGTGAGGCAACTGTTGAATGAGGGGAGGACTGTTTACGATCTATTGATGCAGCATGATCTACTGGACTTGGTTTAGGATTCTAAATCAAGGGAATAAGCAACAACAACAACATATATATATATATGCTAGAAGATATTGCACAGCTTCAGAAAATAGAAATTAACTTTTTTATTTAGATTCACATCTGTTCAAATCAGCAGCATCACTTTCTTCAGTTCTAGCTTAGACCTCCAACTTTTAGATTCATTTCGATTTTCTGATATCTCCACGTTTTCTGTAGATCTATGTGCTACTCTTCATTAAGAGTCAATTTTAGTGTGATTGAATTGTTTTCTTTTCTTAGGAGACATTGCAAATTTAATTCAACGAACTCTTTCTCCCAACTTCAAGCTTGGATAAGATAGACGCCCCTATGTTTATTAAAATTTCAAACATCCGAAAAAGAGAAAGTGCAGAATTCCGGTCAGAAAGATTCGAAAATTCGGATAGTACAGTAGTGTAAAAATAAAGTTAGCATGAAAAGCCGCCAAATTTGCATAAAATCTAATTTATCCCAAATTGGGTAGTCTTTTTTAACAAATATTGGTTAAATTTCTAAAATATTTTATCCGTTGTTCTAGGCTTCGTATTAAAAATATTGCTACCAATTTTGGGGAAATTTTGATGTAAATAGAGACAGTGCATAGGTGGACACATACGCAAAGTCTGAGATATAGATAGATAGATGCGCTTGAGTGTATGTGTGAAAAATAAAATTGAATTTTCTGTGTTTTTAAACATATTTACACAGCATAAAAGTAAACCTTCCTTTAGGATTGCATCACTATATTTCCCTTCCCCATTAAGTTATTTATTTTTGTGATTATTAATCGATAATTTGATGATAATAATCTCTTGTAAGGTGTATAGCAATTAACACATTCGAAAATAACAGAATTTAATTTTTTGAAACTAACATCTAATACACTTATCAAGTAGTTTGCGAAATATTTTAAATGAAGCAAGACTAAATTTGTTGTTACAAAAACCGTCACAATTATCACAGTCTAAAAAACGCTTAATCAATTATAACAAATAAAATCTTAAAAACGTTATTAATAGAGCATACGAAAACAAAAGAAATCGAGACTGTTATTACTTGAATAGTAATAGAATTCAGTTTAGTAAGAATCACGTTTCTTTACAGTTTTAAAGGTTTAATAATCTATTTTAATATCAGTATGAATATTGAATGAAGAATTAAATGCATAAAATATATTTCAATGAATGGCAAGTCAAAAGAAATATACAACAAATAAAAAAAATGCAGTAGTAAATTTCTTTTAATACTTGTAAAGCAGCAGATAAATTGTTAATAAGTTTATTCTAATTTTTTTTTTTTTTTTTTTCAACGATATCAACATATTTTTTCAACCTCATTTAAAAAAAGGATTTACTCTTTTAGAAAATTTTATTTGTTTCTATTCTTGAATAGCCCAACTTGAATTTTTTTGATAAACAGAATTTATGTTCCACCTTTTTGGAAACATGTTGTTGTTGTTGTGACTAATTCACAATGTCTGGCAACACGGGAGGGACACCCCATGAGCAGTCCACTAATGGATGGGGGGAAAGGGAGCAGCTTCTGTTGTGTCGGAGCATCCGTAGGCAAAAGTTTGACTTGGCTGGCCTTCCGGAAGGACTTTTAGGAGGAACTACACTGCATTTGCTTATCGTATGGGAGAAAACCCGGAAAACTCCCATCAGGTAGTCTGACTAACGAATGTAGATGCTGAACATCGCAAAGGCCATCGCGTCTCCTCGTTTTTGAAACGGTGTCTACAACAATGGTGCCAGCGGGTTAATGTCTACCCTAATGCTCACCAGCGGCGCATGTTACCGCTGAACCACGAGATGGTCAGAGAAATCCTAATTGCATACAGGTAATCAAATTCAAATCACATACAGGAATGTAATTAATGCATTTTAAAGCATTGATTGAAAATAGACAAAACGTTTTTAGAAGAAAAGTGATGGAAAAAATTGAATTTTTTAATTCACCCCCAGAAACAAGACTTTTTAAGAATGCATACATTGTTAACTAAGTAGAAAATAATTTACAGCAGATAAGATTTATTCTTTATTAGTAATTTTGTTATTTTAACTGCTTGCCTTATTTCTAAATACAATATTTTATAGTTTTGATTTACCATAATTAAAAACTGAAGTAACATTAGAGCTATGACACCTTTTGTCTACGTACATAGGCAATATAATAAGAGGCTGTAAAAAAATTTAGGCTTATAAGTAAGGGCTTGCATATTTCAATGATTGTGATTGTTTTCTAATGAATAAAAAAATTGATTATTATTTTGTATCATTAAATAATAATAATAAAATCAGCTTGCCTAACAGCCAGTCAATTCAAGGATGTCTGGCGATTTGACAAGGACCGTATACACGGAGCTTGCCGGACAGTTTTGAAATCCCTGTAATAAGGTTATAATCCAAACACTAAATAGAGCTAAAAAATCATCCAAAATAAATTTGTGATGGATGAATCTGCTATAAAAAGAAAATAATGAATCATTTCATACAATATATGGTTCACACTCAACTTCACATATATGGTCATTATTTGTTTATTTGCCCCACTGGTAGGTCAGTGGCAACGTGCACCGCTGATGAGCATTAGGGCTGAAGTTTAATCCTCTGGTCGTATTATTGTAGACACTGTTTCAAAAAAATGAGGAGACTCGATGGCGTTTGTGATACTCGGCATCTTGCCACCTTAGTCGGACCACCAGGTGGAAGTTTTTCAGGTTTTCTCCCATATATTACGCACATGCGGGGTAGTTCTCCTTAAAAGTCCTCCCAAAAGGCCCAGCCCTCCTACTTCAACGACTCGGACTGTGTTAAGTCAGACTTCTACCTACGGATGCTCCATCACAACAGAAGATGCCTTCCCCCTTTCTTTCCTCCCATGAGACTACACGGGTTCTTGGACTTGATCTAAATGTTGCTGTCGACCAGTGGGATAAGAAACAATAATTTGTTTATTTATTCTTACACATTTTTTTAACTCATTGAATAGCTGAAAAATATAAAATAAAAAAAATTTTTATCAAAACATATAAAACAGATAAAAGCATTTTTTTTTTTTTTTTTTTTCCTTGACTTTAAGGAGATGATTAATGAAGAGAAAAGTTTGATCCTAGAGATTAAATCGGTTTTCTTTTTCTTTTTAATTGAAGAAAATAATAATAATGGTCCTTTGTAAATCCTTTTTAGCGTTACATATAAGGTTCTAATAATAATCATCGATTCTAGAACAATCAGCGAAATTCTGAGAAGCATTGTGTATAACTGAATAGACGATGAATTTATCATGATCACACTATATTATTTTATTACTTATTTTATTAGGGCTACTGTTGATCATTAAATTAAAAATTATAATATTTAGTTGTCTCATAATGAAATATCATAGAGGAAACTCTTAAAATTACCTTAATCTACATACACAGGAATCTTGAATGATAAAAGTTCTTTTAATTATTTGAAAAAATTACTTTTATTTCTCCGTTTTCTTATTTAATCTGCTCCCTTTTCTTTTCTTTTTTCCCTCTTTCTTTTGCTTCGTACATTATTTTTTACTTGATATTTTTTTTTTAATTTATGTAAATAACATTTGCTATAAGGGCCTAATTTATAATCCCCTGTAACAGGGACAGCCAACCCGCGGCCCGCCTTGAATATTTTTCCGGTCCGTGAGATTTATCACACTTTTACAAAATATTTATTTTATAAAGATCAAAGTAATGAAAACCAACGTATTAAAAAAATACATTATTTTTGCATCCATATATTCAAAAATTAACTGTCGAAATTACGAGAAAAAATTAACTTTGAATTTAAAATAATATTCTTGCGAACAGATGACAGATATTGCCTGTTTTATTGATGAGTTCGCAGAATAATTGAATTATATTCTGCGAACTCATGAGGAGTGGAGAAACAAATATCGCACTACTAAAACAGATATTTTTTAATGATTTCATTTCTTTATTTCATTTATATTTATATATTTTTTATATTTCCTTTTTAGTGTTATGTATCTCTTTACAATGTACGTTTAGTATCATTATTATTATATTATCTATGTTTGCATGTAAATATAAAAGTAAACATAATAATAATAACTCATTATGTTTCCATTTTTCACTCCAAAAAATATTTATAGTGAGTCTAAATCTAATATGGGAATATATAATTTTATATGCGTCTCGCAGAGTTAGGATGCATTTCCAAAGATACAGGATGATTTGGGTTGGCCACCCCAATCTTATTTGAGAGCAATTCATTATAATAGTCCAAGCATATTAATGCGTTACTTTATTTACTGCGTTAAAATTTTTCAAATTAAAAATAATGTCCCTAAAAGAATGTCAACAATTTAAAAAATTGTTTAAGTGAAAATACTAATTTTTTCTTTTCCATTTTTTTTCCCCACTTTTCGTTCATTTAAAATACATAAATACGTAGCAAACTTTCTTTACTGGATGAAAAGAAACATTAATATCTTTATTATGAAATTTATAGCAGAAATAACGTACTATTTTATTTCAAAAAATTAATGCAACAAAAAGTTATAAAAAAAAAAAAAAAAAACCGATTGTCCTTCACTCAGTGAAAATATCCGCAACACACTAAAAACCTGTTTCAAAAGACTGTTGAAAGTAAAGGTAGTGTTCGAAGAAAGGAAACTCGCAGGTGTAATAATGATTTGGTATATCCCGCTACTCTTTGCCATATCCTGCTTCTGGGTTCTTTTTCTTCATTTCCTGCTGTGTAACGATCACATGTATTTCTTTCCCTTTAAGTGTTTCTGTAACAATATTTAAATTTCAGTCAATACGCTAAGTGCTTATTTAGATCAGAGGCGGCCAACGCGCGGCCAGCCTTGAATATTTTCCCGGCCCGTGAGATTTATCACACTTTTACAAAATATATTTATTTTATAATGACCAAAGTCAGGGCCGGATTTTCCTATAGAGAGGGGCCTACATTCAAATTGTTAGCAAAATTAGAATGACACTATTCTAAAAACAGTAAACACTAAAACACTGAATCGAAAATAAGGAGAAATTCTCCACATATGACTAATAAACAAACATAAAAATGTATTGGTCAAGATCCATTCGTTCCGCTCATTGGGTCTGTTCGTTTGTACATACTAGATTGCACCAAAGTATAGTTCATACGTTCACTGATTGCTATGGCAAATATTGGAGCGCCTTATGCTACTAAGCTCTGGTTTGTTCTTCCAAAAAATAAAGTGTAGATTGGATAGATACAGACAAACGAACAGACTTATTGATATTATTATGAAATAAATTTACAGGAATTGAATTTGCTTTAATCTTCAATGTATTGAATATATTTAATTCAATTTGATAGAAAATACAATGATTTTTATTGCCTATTTTATTTTCGTAGTCAAAGATTTTTATTATTTGAATTTTGTTTCTCTTTAAAATTTTATGTGCTATGTTTGACTACTTATTGTTACAAGTACTATATATATGGTGCTGAGAATAAATGTCCAAATAAGTGTTCGCGATTTTTTTTTTTTATTTATTGTCCGTGCCAGATTTTTTATAAAGATTAGTACCCATCAAAACATGTTTCATTTAACATATTGATATATATCACAATAATGATGTATTTTATTATCTCTCATGTAGTTTACAAACTTAAAAATGGGAGGTGAAAGGGCCTCATAAGTGGAATAGCCTAGGACCTCTTTTCATCTAAATCCGGCCCTGGTCAATACGGAAGTGCTTATTTAGATCAGGGATGGTCAACCGCCGCGGCCCGCCTTGAATATTTTTGCTGCCCGTGAGATTTTACAAAATATATTTATTTTATAATAGCCAAAGTAGTGAAAACCAATGTATTAAAAAAATACATTATGTGTGCATCCCTATATTCAAAAATGAACTGTAGAAATTATGAGAAAAAATGAGCTTTAATTTTAAAATAATATTCTGGCGAATATAGGACAGATATTGCCTGTTTTATTTATGAGTTTACAGTTATGAGTTCGCAGAATAATTATATTATATTCTGCGAATTCATGATGCGCTCCCATCTTGGAACATCTAATAATTATAACAGTTTCTATGTTTCACTTTTGACCTCAATGACCATCCCTAGATACGCACAGTTGATTGTTGATAGCAAAGCAAACCAGACTCTTAGTTGAAGTTGTTAGTGCTTTTCGTTCAACTTACAGCTGCGAATTTTTTTTTTTTAAATGAAATTGACCAAACACAAAACACGCTCAAACGGACGGAACATCCATTACAATGAGCAAATACCCAAACTGAGATCGATTTGCGAAAGCTAGGTGAAAAAGTGGAGAAACAAATATCGCACTCGTAAAATAAATATTTTTTAATAATTTTATTTTTTTTAATTCGTTTATATTTATATATTTTTAATATTTCATTTTTAGTGTTATATATTTCTTTACAATGCGCATTTAGTATCCTTATTATTATATTATCTATGTTTACAAGTAAGAATAATAGTAAACACAATAATAATAACGCATTATGTTTCAATTTCTCACTCCAAAAAATGTCTATAGTGGGTCTATATCTAATATGGTGATATCTAATTTTATATGCTGTCCGCGGAGTTAGGATGCATCTCCAAAGTGGCCCGTAATATCATTTGGGTTGGCCACCCCTGATTTAGATAATAATTAAATATTATTCATCCATTCATCCAAACATTATTTATTCCCACTGGTTATTTATTTATTATTATTATTTTTTAATTTTGTTGTTTTTCACTACTTAATAATATTTAGCAATAGCTACCACAGGTTTCGGGTTCGAGTCCCGGCGGTGCCATGGATGTTTGTAGTGGTTCGGAATCCACTTTAAACTGTAGATCCCGGTCTGTTAAGCCCTCGTGAGGCAGAAGATGACCGTAGAGCGACAAACCAAGCCAAACAAGCAATAGCTACTCGTTTTTTTTATATCATTTATATCGAGAGTCAAAAAAACAAAGCGATATAATGGACGACTTTGTGTGGGTTCTAAAGTCAGTTAAATTTTAAAAATTAATAATTCTAATTTTTTTTTTTTTTTTTTTTTTTTTTTTTGTTCTAATGCAGCTGGCAAATACTTAGACAGCTTGGTCTTGGATGCCTTAAGGCAAGCGCTGCACAAACGTACTCACTTTGCATTACCCAGGGGGCGCGTGTACCTTGAAGATTAGCCACGGACGCGGAGTAACAATGTCCCCCATAACGCTCTACGATCCTATTAGGACCGGGACCTACGATTTAAAGGGGATTCCGAACCACTACAAACACCCATGGCACCGCCGGGACTCGAACCCGAAACCTGTGACACCGAGCGCCAGAGCGCTAGCCACTCGGCCATTCAGAAACAGGTTTTTACAATACCAAATTTATAAATAAGGAATTACTCTCTAATATAACAATATCTGCTTATGTTAACATTAAAAACAAAAGCATTACTATACTACTTTTGTGAAGAAAAAAGAAAACCTTTCTTTTTTTTCAATTCACTTTAAATTTTGTCCAATATATACAATTGCGTTTCAATTATTTTAATTTGATTGTTAGTATGTAATGTGTTGTTGCATCTAATCCTCAGCGTCCGGCAATGCGGGATGGACATCCCAAGAATAGTTTACTCACAGGTCGAGGGAAATGGGCAGTTTCTGTGATGGAGCACCCGTCACCCTTAGGTAGAAGTCTGACTTGGCTCCAAGTCACTGAAAAAGGAGGGCAGTACCTTCCGGAAGGACTTTTAGGGGAAACTACCTCGCATTTGCGTATCGTATGGGAGAAACCCGGAAATTCCCCATGTAGTCCGACTAAAAGACGGGCCTGATGACTGAGTGGCTAGCGCTCTGGCGCTCGGTACCACAGGTTTCGGGTTCGAATCCCGACGGTGCCATGGATGTTTGTAGTGGTTCGAATTAACACTTAAACATCCATCCAGTTTAGAATCCATGGTCCCGGTCTTTTACTGTAGAGCGTCACGGAGCCTAGTCAGACTTCTCACCCAAATCATTCTCCAACTATAAAGGGGCAACTCACCTCTAAACACAGTGATGTGATGTGATATGGTGTGGTGTAGTAGTAGTAGAAGTCCGACTAACGAGGCAAGATGCTGAACATCACAAACGCCATCGAGTCTCCTCGATTTTTGAAACAGTGTTTACAACCTAATTCTCACCAGCGGCACACGTTACTTTTGACCCACGAGTTGGGCAGTACGTAATGCAGGAAGTATTACATTCCTCAATCAATATGCATTAATATTCTTTCTTTGCTATCAAACGTGTTAAAAAAAATGCACGAAAATTTAGAAATCATTAAATATTTTAAAACGAAAATAATGTTATAACAAATAATTAATGATAATAAATGCTAATAATAAATAGTTAGAGATATAAAACTTCATCCGATATATTTTGTATTTCATTAACATTTTCTATCAATGATATAGTAAATTTCAACGTACTTAATTTATTAAATAAGTGCTTTTACTTTATTAAATTATTATCGAATTGTTATGATGCATAATTTCGCTGCATTTTTGTTTCATAATAAACTCTTTGACACTGATTATTCTGAAATATTTTTATTTTGTACTTTTTTTAATATGAGATTGATTATCGTAGCCATTTTGTTTTATTTACATGGAAGTTTACATGATTGCCAAGTGGCGCAATCAGGCCCCTAGTAATGCGCTCAGTACCACATGTTTCGGGTTCGAGTCCCGGCGGTGTCATGGATGCTTGTAGTGGTTAGGAATCCACTTTAAACCGTAGGTCCCGGTCTAAAATGATCGTAGAGCGTTGGGGGTTAATGTTACTCTGCGTCCGTAGCTTATCTTCAAGCTACACGCACCTCCTGAGTAGTGCTAAGTGAGTAACGTCGGTGCAGTGCTGCCTTAATGCATCAAAGACAATTGTCTAAGTGTTGGCCAACTGCATTAAAAAAAAAAAGTTTCGTTTTACTAGATATTGAGGAAAAAAAATTTTTCTGAAATTCAACCATTGCAACTTATTTTCTTGTGTAAGATTATAAAAGAAAGAACTCAATTAAATGGGCTTTTATTATTATTATTTGCTTGTTTGTTTATTTATTTATTTTAATTTAATAAGCTAAACTAAATCTATAACACGGGTAATGCAAAATTAAAAAGAGGGAATTTCCACTTTATTTTTGTACCTATGCCTTCTCTACTGTATTATTTCTTCGAATTCATTCCTTTTCAAACAAAAACAAAAAAATTTCTTGAATAAATGCTTGACAGTCTGCTATTGATTAGCGTTTGTTTAGGCAGACGTTGCTAAGTTACCATTTTGTTGGAAACATGTAGTTTAGAAATAGTTAGTATGAAATGTATCATTTTGTAAACAAACAAAAAAATTAATTTAATATTCTAAATTAAAGGTTTATTATCTAGTTTACTTAAACTATTCAGTTTGAATTATTTATTTTGCATAAGTCGTTTTAAACCAATAAACTATGATCTTAAAGGATTAGTTATTGTTTAAAATTTATCCTAATCTAGTTAACTATTTTGAAATAATAATTCGGAGCATAATCTTGGAAGATCTAACATAAAATTAGCATTGGTAATTAAATTATTTCTGTTCAACTAATACCAGTTGAACAAATAATATATATATTTTTTAATATAATAAAGTATCGTCTACGAAATGACGCATAAATGGAAGAATTCCTAATAAAATTTAATATTACAATGAAATGAATTCATTTTTCCCAGCAAAATCACAATTTAAAAAAAAAAGGCGTTCTTTAATTATGAAATAATTAAAATTTTCTTTCGGCAATTTAATTTCATCTGATTTTATACTATTTACATAAGAAAAAATTTTTATGTCCGACTCGAGTCTCAGTGGCAACGTGCACTGCTGGTGAGCATGAGGACTGAGGTTCAATCAGCTGCCGTCTTTTTTATAGAATCTGTTTCAAAAAACGAGGGGACTCGATGGCGTTTATGATGTTCAGCATCTTGCCTCGTGAGTCAGACTACCTGGTAGTAATTTTAAAGGTTTTCTCTCATACGATACGCAAATACGGGGTAGTTCTCTCAAAAAGTCCTCCTGGAAGACACTGCCCTGCTTCAGCGACAGGCAGCCAAGTCAGACTTTTACCTACGGGTGCTCCATCACAACAGAAGCTGCCTTTTCTTTCTCTCCTTCCATGAGACCACACGGGTTCTTGGACTTGGTTTAGGTGTTGCTGCCAAGTGGGATAAGAAAAAAAAAATCATTCTGACATTGTAAAGCGCATACATTGGTAAAGCATACAACTAGTATGCAAGGAGAAACAAGTTCGAATCCGCTGGGTATATGCGTTGCAGTTATTGTTTTTAAGAACTGATGCCATCCGGTGATTATTGTGACAAAGTGTGTAACCGTCTCGCATGGACAGTTAAGCTTTTAGTGGAAATCTTTCTGATTTTCTCTCATACAGCACGGGTTTTTCTACTTGATCTAGATGTTGCTGTCTACAAAGTGGGATAAGAAAAAAAAAATGTTTCTTTAACTTTAACTGCGCATTTTGTTTAATATAAATCCATTGTAAAACAAGTATCAATATTTCTCAAAATTGATGAAAGGTACTTTTTTCGAGTAAAGGAGCATTTGTAAAATATGAAAACCTTTTTAAACTATCACCAGGAACGATGGAATCAAAAATGACATTTGAGACATAGAAATAAAATATTTATGATAACTATTATTTGTAATTGTCCATTAGCTTTTTTTCAGCGCGCATGGTCAGTTTCCTATGAGCATGCGCGCTAATTATAATTGTTTTCTAGTTACCTTGACCAGCCAGCTATCTATTCTTGCCGTTTTATCTTTTTTACTAAACTTGAATTGTGCAAAAATTTCAGGTTATTTTATGCCAATATATTTAAAAATATTATTCTGATAATTTATATTTTTAATATTTGAACATGTGCCTGAATGGCCGAGTGGCTAGCGCTCGGTACTACAGATTTCGGGTTCGAGTCCCGGCGGTGCCATTAATGTTTGTAGTGGTTCGGAATCCACTTTAAACTGTAGGTCCCAGTCTAACAGGATAGTAGAGCGTTGCGCGGGTAGTGTTACTCCACGTTCGTAGCTTATCTCCAAGCTACACGCACGTCCTGGGTAGTGCTAAGTGAGTAACGTCGGTGCAGCGTTTGCCTTAAGGCATCAAAGACAATTGTCTAGGTGTTTGCCAGCTGCATTAGAAGGGGGTAAAAATATTTGAACATAAATGAAACGACTAGAGGAAACATCTTTCAAACTATAAATAAATAAATAAACAATCAGATACATGCGACTATAATTATTATAATTTTATGCTTAATTTAAAAGAAAAAAAAATTATGATCTATTAAAAAAATAATAATAATATTCATATTAAAAAAAAATAATAATATTTATATACATGTCTAATGAAAAAGGTTAATCTTTGATGGAAATAAATACAACTATCAAATAGAATGTAAAAAGTAGAATTTGTTCAACAAAAAAAAAATATTTTTAAGAAATTAATTTAGTTGAAACTACAAATTTAAATCTATTCTTAAAATGTTAAGTTTAAACTGTCAATAAGTATCTCAAAAATTATCAAAAGTAGACCCACGCAAATTTCAAAAAGTCAAGGTTAGATAACACTTGTCAAACTCCGTTGTCAGATTAAAAAGCTTTGACAAAATGACTCGGAACGAAACGAATCATGCTTTCTTACAAATGGTAGAAGAATTTTATCTAATATCATAAAACAATGCTTATTTATTGTATTAAACAAACTATTATTCTTATCTTCTGCTTAACGTTTACATCTAGATTAAATATGTTAAGAATTATGTATATGTATTCATTTTAAATTTAGTTATTAATTACATGTAATTAATTGACTAATAATGAATAATTTTTTTAAATTTATTATTCATTATCCTAATAACTACCCTACTATCCTACTCTATGATAATGTACCACGAATGGATATTTGATAGTAAAGAATTAGCCACTTTCATTTCAAGTGATTTTAAATTTACTTTATCATTATCTAAATATTAAAGGAAATAATCAATTGATTTTTCATAATAATGCAATAAAAAAAAGATTTACAACAGATTTACTTTTGGAAAAAAAATTTATTATATATTAATAATAAATGTACATAAATAATGTAATATTAATGAATATACATAAATAATTTTATATATTAATTGAATTAAATTTTTTCTAGAAATAATACCATTTGCTTTTCAAATATTTTTCACATGAATCAATTATTTTTAAATTTGCACTCGTTAAAAAAATCATTAATTTGAAAAAGAGATGCAAATATTAAATATTATAAAAAATTAGATACAAATATTAAATATTAATTATTTAATCAATTATACTTAATATTAATTAGTCCATTATGAATGAATAGGAATTATAATTATTAATGAATAATAAATTAAAAAATTTATTCGATTTAGATATCAATTAATATTAAAAATATAAAAAAAGATAATAATAAAAATAAATAAATATTAAAAATTAAAAAAAAATATATAAGAATAAGAATAAAAATATTAGTTCTAAAAATTTGTTGATTCGTATTTCATTTTGATAAGCTTATAGTTATACGAAGGAAATAAGCATATAATATTTTTATATCAAATACAGGCAATTAAATTGTAGATTGTAAAGTAGACAAAAAGATGAACATTGACGCAATCATGTAAAAGGTTTTTGAGGTTTTTCTTATAAGTAGCTGATATAAATGAATAGTATTTGTGAACTATTATTATTTAAAAGAACTTGAATAATAATACTAAATAGAATGTATATCAAAATGTTACTTAACTTGTTCAAATTTGTGCACTCAGGCGGCGCTGCAGTACTGATTGCGCAATATCCACTCTTTAATGCCACGCTTTGTTCATATTCCGTACACGCCTTCCACTTGCTTTGCGGCTGTCATACAAATTTGTTTCGTTTTGAGCGCGTCTGTCTTGAGCATTTTTTGAATTCAGCGGCCGTTTTACGTTAACGCGAAAGTATAGAAAAAAATCATTATTTTCAATTCGCAATCATGAATTCCTTGGAGCAACTTAAAAAAATTACTATTGTGGTAGCTGATACTGGAGAATTTGATGGTAAGAATTCAAACGTATTTAAAGGGTAAAAAAGGAAATATTTAATAAAAATCTTGCATGCGTATGCACTATTGACATTTTTTAATAAATATTATTAAATTTTGAATCTAATATCGAATTTTGTTTCAAGATTAGTTTGTATAAGATTAATTTAATAACTGTTAAATTTAATAGTTCTTAACCAATTGTAATTATTTCTATAAAATGTTTAAATAGCTAAACCTTTTAATGTTTTATTTGCAAGATATAAATCGTTAAAATTTTTGACTAGCAAATAATTTTGTAATAGAAATACTTAAGAGATTACATGCTTGTTTGCATATTTGAGTTCTAAATATTTAAGATAAAAATGATTTACTTTTGAAGATAAGATTCCATTTTATAAAAATTAATTTTTTAAAAAATTCACCATATAATGTTTGAAGATTTAAATAACATTTGATTATGCTAAACTATATTGTCTAATTATGAGGAAATTAAAAATATATTTTATTTTCCATTTTTTATGATGATTTTTTTAATGTGTCAGTTGGCATAAAATTATTAGTAGTTATATGGTTGCAATTTGATTGATTCATTTATTTATTTTGTAAAGCTATGAAGGAATATAAACCTACAGATGCAACAACAAATCCTTCTTTAATCCTTGCGGCTTCAAAATTGAATCACTACCAACATCTCATTGAAAAGGCAGTTAACTATGGCAAATCTCATGGAAAGTAAGATATATTTGATTACTAAAATGCTACAGATTAAAAAAAGAATAAAATAACATGGGTATTATATTATAATATTTAATATTTAATTGTTCTTTGAATAATTGAATATAAAAAAGATATGTGAAATGTAAATAGTTACCAAGATAGTTACATAAAAATATCTTGGTTACATATAAAAGAGGAAAAATTTTGTGCTTATTTGAAATTAAGCTTAGGATTCATATTTAAAATTGTTATAGAGATAGATTATGATATAAAAAAAAAATGGCATTCTATTTTCATTTTTTTATATAATTTATGATTTTATGTATTAAATATTTTTAATTTTAATATGTTTCTTATTGAAAGAAAAGGTAACATAGTACAGAAATAGAACAGAGTAGTGTTTCTGTAGACATAGTGTGATTATTTTTTTTAAAGTCTGATGTTTTGGTAAAATTTTAAATTGGTTTTAAAAAATACCTTAGAGAGAAAGTGGATTGAAATGTAGTTTAACCCATGTCCTTGGTAATGAAATTTTTGAAGGCAAATACATTAAATCAGTTATCTTCTACTTTTTTTTTTTTTTTCCCCATGTACTCCAAAATCTGGAAAGATAATGTATAAATATACAAAATTAGGCTTGTGTCGAAATGTTGGTTAAAGTAACATTTCTAATTTTTCTCGGCTATCATTAATATAATTTAAAGATTTAATTTTATTAATTGGAATTAGTTTTTTTTACTTAAAAATAAATTTTAAAAAGCTAATTTTTAAGAATAACTTGTTGGCCCATTTTATTATAATTTGCTAGTATTTAAAAATTTTCATTATTTTTAAAATGTATTTTTAATGCAGCATAATGTTACTCATTATTTCTTTAGTTTTTAAATTTGTAAAATTGGTATGTTAAAACAACTGAGTAAAATAATTAGCTTACTGCTTTTCTTTAAATTTTTTTGCAATTTAAGATGTATTCCTATAAATGTTAACTATTGAAGTTTATTCATATTGAGTAAAATTTGAAACCTTTTCTTTTTTTATATAATATTAAGTGTAATATAAGTTTTTGGTTTTTATAAATTACTGGATACTTGCTTAATAACACGGCAATTCTTTGTTGGCAAATTCATTCAATCGTTTAGTTCTGTCATAGTTTATATAATTTATGCAACTATTATAAATCAGTTAAGTTTTAATTTTTTTACCTTATAATTTGCATATACATTTTCTCCCCTAATGAATTTTAGCCTTTTCATTTTAAAGTATTCATATATAGCTTGTTTTATGGCTAAAATATAGAATTTTCATCAATGTTTTAATATGTGATAGGCAATGTTATTTTTTCTGTGAAAAATGATGTTGACTACTGGCAAGTGTTAGTATGAAAATATTAATTGTTATCAAAAGTGTTAATAATTAAATTAATTTTTTTTTTTTAGAACTGTTGAGGAACAAATTAGTTCTGCAATGGACAAACTATGTGTTTTATTTGGTTGTGAAATTCTGAAAATTATCCCTGGTCGTGTCTCTACTGAAGTAGATGCTAGGTAAGAAATACATAGAAAAAAAACTATTATTTTTTTATATACATATTGTTGAGAAACATATATTTAAAATACTTAACTGAAGAAATCCAATAAAATTAGTAAAAGATTTCCCAATAATAAAAATTAAATGAAAAATGATGTTATGAAAGTAGTCTTTCTTTTAAATAGTATACAGGTTTTTAATTTAAAGTAAATTGTATGGTTTATTAATTATAAGATTTTTTTTCCTTGTAAAACTTAAAAGAAAAAAATTTAATTTAACTAAAATATTTTCAAGTATTAGATATCTTTAATTTTAAAAAGTGCAAAAAAAATTGTGAATAATACTGTTTCTAATATAAATATTTTACTATAGCATGAAGGAAAGTAAATGAGTTAGAATTGTAAAATATTTATTAATAAAAAAATTAATTTTAAATTGATAAAAAGTTACGTTAAGTTTGTGTTAAATTATTTTTTTTTAAAGTTATAATATTTCTTTTTTGAAAATATCCTTGTTTTAGTAATGTTTTTTTTTCCCCAACATCTTTAGGCTATCTTTTAATAAAGAAGCTTCTATTCAGAAAGCAATGCAATTAATTAAATTGTATGAAGAAGAAGGTGTGAATAAGGATCGGATTCTTATCAAATTAGCATCTACTTGGGAAGGTATCCAAGCTGCTAAGTAAGAATTTTATCTAACAATAATAATTTTGTTGGCTATTCTATTATTATGAAGCTTAATTTTACTTAAAATTATTAGAGCAAATTTTATTGTAAATTGGCTACCAAAAAATTAATATTCCTTTTAGAAATTATATCCAATATAAAATGCAAAAATGTGTTAAATAATGAATAAATTGGTTTTGTGATATTTTAATCATAAAGAGAATGTGATATATAAATTGTTTCAAAATGTAATTTGTATTGCAGTTTGCCAAAGGTAGTGCTTTATCATGAAATTATTTTTATCATTTTCTATTATATAATTTTTATAGTAATATATAATAGACCCTCTCTAGTCAAATAACCTTTTTTGCCACTAGTTCAATATCTCTGTTGGAATGTGCGACTTCATGGGGAATCTTTTTTTGTTAAAACTTGAGTTTCACCTACTTTGCACTGTATGTTGACTTTTGATCTTCAGTTCATTAATTCTCTTTTTTCTTGCTATTGCTCAACATTCTTATTACATTATGAAATGTGCGTACATATATATTTTGCATTTACTTTAGTTTTCATTAAAATCTCTGTAGTTTGGACACGCTGTGTTAACTGACAGATGTAATCCTTTGTAGAGAGTGCCCACTGCATTGCAAAAACTTCGTACATAACATGAATCATAAGTTTAGGTATTCTTTTCTTTGAAATAAGAGTAATTGTAGCAATTTATATGGGGGGGGAGGCTTTGATTTGTTGATGTCTGGCTATGCTAGTTCAATTTTAATTGTAGGAATTCTTTTGGACACTTGTCACTATAATAGTTTGTTGATACTATGAATTAAAAATAAAGAATTACTGATGTCAACTTCTCACATCATCATTAAATAATTTTCAAAATAGCTAATGAAAGGTATGTAATTGAACTGGAACCTTTAAAGTAGCTTCTTTCTTGTATATGTATGGAACTTTGACTCATTTTCATAATGTATTTCCAGTCCTGAATTTGCTTAAATAAAGATGCTTGTTGTATCCATTTTTATATTATAGATATATCTTTCATTTGGTTAGCTATATTTGTCAGCATTCAATGATGTCAATTTAATAATGCAATAATTTTTCTGATATTTGGGATTGAACTTGATGTTTTCGAACTGGGTATTAAGATACAAGTGTCTTAAGTACAAAATGCTATAAGGTTATATAATTTTTTGTGCAATTTGTTCTCAAGTAAAGTTGCTAAACAGTGGGATACTTTTAAAAATAAATACTTTTTTAAGCCTCTAATATAAATACAATACTTTCATTTTGTTCTTTTTTATGACATTTTGAATTAAATAAATTATAAGGGTGCTAGATTTATTAAGTAATTTTTTTTTTTTTTTTTTTTTTGTGCTTCAGCATATGAATAGAAACCAATATTCCATTATAACAAATAGGATTTATAGCAAAAAATTCCAACATATACCAATAAAATGGTTGGGTTAATTTATTTTTCTTCAGTGAAATAAATCCATAATGTGATTAGGTGAGAGTCTATACCAAATAACATAATTAATGGATTATATAGACTTAATATTCTCTTTGCCTACTATACATAGAACTATTCAAAATAAAAAGAAAAGCATTGCATTCTACTTTTATACTTCTTAGAATGAGTAAAGAATTTTTGATTATCTTTATATACATGAAAGTTATTTTAAAAATTAATTTTTAAAAAGACATTTTATAAAAGATTTTATTTCTTCTAAATATTTTATTAGGGTTTTAGAAGAGAGATATCAGATACACTGCAACATGACACTACTTTTCAATTTTGCACAGGTAAGTTTTTCTATTTTTTTTTAATTCAGTGTTATGATTTATTAGTTATATTTTATTGATGTTATTATTAGGTTGAATGTAAAGTAATGTTGGATTTAACTTGATGATTTAGAAGGAAAGAAATGTTTGTTGTTGTACATATTTAATCATTGATATATTCTCCATTTTGTATGACATTTAACCATCTGTCGAACAATTTTTTGATACTATCTTTGAATAGTTCTTTTGGTTTTGCAGAGAAATACCATTTAAAGAATTTTCAATGTTTATTGCTGAAATTTTACTATTAAAAAAATGTTGTAAGGACTAAACAGATAATAATATCTGTGGAATAAATGAATAATGTGGACTAAATGAATCCCTCATTTAGTCCACAGATAGCCCTATCAGATTATTATCTGTTTAGTCCTTACAACATTTTTTTAATAGTAAAATTTCAGCAATAAACATTGAAAATTGAACTAGAACTTGAGATAACATTGAGAACATTAAGATAGAACTTCCCTACTTAAATGACTCAACAGAAACTGAATGAATTGTGCTGTGCGAGGTCAGCATTATTTATTTTTGAGCAATTGCATTTTCATTGAATAATGCAGATGCATTTAAAGCCCACTTTAAATTATCTAATTGTCCAAGATCATAGTTTAATTATTTGCAAGCAATTCAAAATAAGCCACTGCTGCTATATTCTACCAATTTCAGATCAGAACCTTCTTTAGGTGCAATCAGGATTTTGCTGTAAGAATAGATTTTTCTTTTGACCTTAACCACTGTCTTTTTCAAATAATATTTAAATCTCCTGTCACTATGCATTTTAAATTTTTTTTTTTTTTTTTTTTTTTTTTTTTTTTTTTTTTTTGTGACTAGTGATGTACAAATATTTTCTTGTTGCTTACAGTTTTGAACTGTAAGCTCATCTGGAATTCGAATACTTTTCCTATCATTTTTTATGTTCCACTGCTGTTGGTTGAGCACAGAATCTATCAGCTAGTTCTCTACTTATGAGATGGGGGTTCTGATTCCATAAGTGCTTTCAAATAGCCATTATAAACTCACATTGGCCATCTATTTTTTCATCAGCAGAACTAATATGATCTTGAAACTTTTTTAACAAATTATTGTTGAACTAGACTTTCACTTACAGATCCTGGATGCATGGAAGTAAGGTTTCAAGTTGCTTATGCAGCATTTCCATGAAGCACAAACTCAAAAAACATGGCAAATATGCAACTTATATTCCTTTTCTTCTTTTCAAAATATAAATTAAAATGTAAATGTAATAAAGTATAGAATAAAGAGCATGATATTCAGTTGAAAATAATTTTAAAGAAAGGTATCAAAATCAAATTAGGGCATTTATATAAACTTATTCAGGCAAGTTAAAACCTTCATTATTTTCTGTTTAACCTACTATGTATGAATGATTTCATTATTTTCAAATACACTTAATTATATTTTATCTATTTGCTGATCTTCCTGTTTTGCTTAATTATTATAATAGTGAATAATTCACAAATTTATTTGATAATTATATTTAGATAACAAGTGAGTAACCTGACGTTATATTTCATGGAATTTTTTTAAAAATTCATAAATGTGCATTTATATCAATAATTTCTTTTTTTCTTAGGCTGTTGCTTGTGCAGAAGCTGGTGTTACTTTGATTTCACCTTTTGTAGGCCGTATTTTGGATTGGTATGTGGCTAATACAGATAAAAAATCTTTTGAACCAAAAGAAGATCCTGGAGTAATTAGTGTCACTAAAATCTATAATTATTATAAAAAGTATGACTACAAGACTGTTGTCATGGGTGCATCATTCCGTAATGTTGGAGAAATTAAGTGTTTAGCTGGCTGTGACTTATTGACCATTAGGCAAGTATAACTAAATTTTCAAATTGTGTGAGGCTGTAACAAGGTTATATCATTGGTATACAACTCGTTGTGAAGTAAAATAGCTAAGCAAACGAGTTCATTTATAATGAAATGGCACTTTTAAACATCTAACATAAAAACATTGTTACAGTTAATTATTTATGTAATCAGTGTGGGGGGGGATAAGGATAGGAATAGTTTTCAACTTTTTACTTGTAAGGATATGAATTTTATGTATATAATTATCTTATGTTTATTTAAAATTTATTTCCCTAAAAAAATTAATAAAAATTTAAAAATAAAATAAAAATTTCTTTTTAATCATAAAATAAAAATTTCTTTCATAGAACTCTAATTTAAACAGCTTTTATTATTTAAATTTAGTAAAATTTTTAATTTACTTTGCTTTTAATATTGTTAGAATTTTTTTTAGCGATTACATTTTTTTATTTAAATATCTATTAAATAAAAAATTTATTTAAAAATATTTATTAATTTTTAATTTAAAATGTATTGATGTATGTTTCAAAATGTCTTTATTGAGATTCTGATTTTTGATGAATGATAGAAAGTTTCAATTATTTAGAAAATCTTTAAGTTAACATAGTTAAATGAGTTATTAATAGGAACATTTTTAATTAAAAAACTTGTTAGAAAATTTATAATTAAATAAAAAATAATTTTGAGTAATCATTAAGTTTAGAATGTCAGTTTAAATATTTCAAATTGTAATATTTATTTAAATAAAATATTAAATTTTCAAACTTAAAAGAAATTAATTCTTTGGTAATAAGATATTTGTTAATTTAAGTATTCAATATAGTAGGTTAGTCAAGCTATATATCTTAAATTATAAATTAATTTTTAAAATTGTTTAGCAGAATATTTTTCTCATTTCTTTGTATAATACTTTTGTTAATTGTAGAATGCCATTATAATGAATAGGAAACTATTGTTTTGATATTAACTATTTACTTATTTAAGCTTTCATATTGTATTTGCTCTGAATTGTAAAGGTTTTAAATATAAATGTGCTCGTACAAAACAAACAATTTGCCATATATTATGTTTAAGTGATAAGTATTTACCTATAAAAAAAATTGAAATTTTCTTCTCATTTTAGCCCAAAACTTCTTCAAGAGTTAGCTAACTCTAATGATGAGATTCACCGGTATTTGAGTCCTGAAACAGGCAAGTTCAATTTTTATGAATCATTTTTTTTTTCAGTTTTTATCAGAATAGTTTGATTTCTTTACAAATATATCTTTATCTAAATATTTATGTTCTTTTTTCTGAAATAACTGGCTTTGAAAAATGTGTTGATTTTTGAAATTTCACTCTCTATGAAACTGGGAAATTAATCTTAAAACATTAATATATAGTAGTATTTATGTACAAAAAAATATACACATAATAATAACATACAAAAAATATAGTTCCTTGATTCATAGTCTTTTAAAACTTGGTATTAATAGCCAAAAGATAAATGTATTTAAGGCAGTGAATATGAATTTTCTTAATTCTTATTTTCGCTGTGATTCAAGTAAACTTTTAAACATTCAGATGTTTTAATAAATGTAAATTCCATATTCATAATTAATCAAACATGAAGACATTTTTACTATTTAGTAAACATAAGTGGTGATTTAAGTTGAATATGCAAATGTGGCAATAAGATAATGACTACCAATTAATTAGACATTGAAAATTGACTGGGAATTTAAAGATCATTTGAATAGAAAAGATTAAAGAATTTTTTTTTTTTTTTTAAAGATATGATATTGGGTTGTTTTTTTCCCCCACCTCCCTAAGGCAAAGTTTTCTTGGAATTTAATTCTATTCATATTTTCTTTTATATGAGCTAAAACGAGTTCTCATTAAAAAAAATTTTTAACTGTATTTCTGTGATAAATAGGGATTTCAATATATCATACTTTTGGTAAAGCATCTTTCTGTATTACATTTAAAAGCAGACAGGTTAAATGAGTTGATATAGATTCATATTGTGCTCAAGCGTATTAGTATGATCAGTCTATTGTATATTAAACTACTGATTTATGGTATACTAAATTGTTCCTTTCATTTTTCTGTATTTTATTGAGAAGTCCATTTTATTTTTCAATGAATGAGTATTCATATCTTGACTTGCACTTTAATTATTTTGTTTTAAATATTAACTTTCATTTGTTTCATTTTAACTTTTTAAACTTGTGCTTTTGATTGCATTTTGAACCATATAGCAATATTTCATATTTGTATTTTATTTATATTAGTGAAGACATATATTAAGAAAATTAATATATCAGCATTGAAAAAGAAACGTTGTATGAATTTCAAAAGTTTTTAATCTTGAGTTAAATGAGATAAAATGGTGAACAAGTAGCATCTGTAAATCTTTATTCTTAGAACCACAAATCTTTTCATAGATAGTGATGTAAATTTTTATCTGTATTGGTAGATTTTGAAATCTTATATATAAAAAGGAAATTATGAATGATTTCTGATTAAAACTAATCAGTTAAATCTGAAATTTTAAATTAAAAGGCATGATAAAATTGATTTTAGTAAAAAGTATGTTGTAGATTAGAATTGTCTACAAATTATGATTTACCAATACCAAGAACTTAGTCGGCAACAAAATGATTTTGTTGTGCATTTGGCTTTTTATTAGTTAATTAAAAAAAAAAAATCAAGTATTTCTATTTACTTGAAAAAACACAATCACTTACTGGCATAATGTAATTTCCTGCCAATAATCTGTATATGGTAATTTAGTGGTATAACCACCATGTGTAATCAATCTGTGTACATTTTTTTCAACTAGAATTTCGAAAATAAATTCTATAAAACCACTACTTAAAAATTCTTTTTGCTCACTAAGTTGAAAAACATTTTTTTTTCCCCTCCCACATTCTTCTAAACAAAAAGAAACAAAAGTTGATGTTGATGAAAGGGAACTGCTCTTTAACAAAATTAAACAAATTGTGACAATACATACATTGATGTTTGCTAGTAGATGAAAACAGCCTGAAATGAAGTTATATATATAATTAAAAACACTTTTCACATGGCTAAAATATTTGTGAAGGCATCAGTTTCCCCATATCTCTAAAAAATATGAAGAATGCAAACATCAGAAAAGTATGGTCTTGCCAATACTTATCTTCTATTTTTCAAAATTATTCTAACATTTAAAATATTTAGGGTACCTAAAATGTCCTTTTAAGTTGAAAACCTTTTTATTGATTGATTAGCATTTGGTATAGTATGAGTATTTTATTTTTTCAGACTTGAAATTAAGAGTTAAGAAATTATGGTTCATAAATTGTACTTATAGAATAGAATTTAAAATTATAATATTAATACTATTCATGTAACTATTTTATTTATTGATAATTGTTTGTATGTGAGCATGAGTATTTAATTGTTTACCATTGAAAGGAAAATTAAAACAGTGAAATGTAAAGAGATTAATAACCTCAAATTATTAATAAGAATATTTTGACTAGAAAAATAATTTACTTTTAAGTTTAAATTACCTTGCATTTTTTTTATCTGAATGCAGGAATTCATTCTAAATAAAAAGTAAACTTTTTTTTTTTTTTTTTATGCTCTTAGTTTTTTTAACCAAATTATAATCCTTGACTAATTTCTCTATATAATAGGAATGTTACATTTATTACCACTATAAAAATATACTTTGTTTTCATCTCATTTTACATATAGGTTAATTTTTAGTATAATATTTTGATGTATGCCAAATCTTCGTCCCTCTCTTCCCTAAATTGTAGTGACTTGGTGGTCAATTGGCTAGCACTCTGGCCTTTATACCACAGGTTTGAGGTTCGAATCCTGGCTGTGGCATGGATGTTTGTTAGTGTTTCAGAATCCATGTTAAACTGTAGGTCCTGATCCAGGTAGCTCTCGTGCACAAAATGACCATAGAGCAGCAAATCAAATCGCTAAATTGTAAAAATCCAGTGGGACCACTTGACAAGAGTTTTTACCCTTTTTGTATAGATAATACTCTTCCTTTCCTTATCAGTTCAATTTGAAATCAAATTTTGAGATTTAAATCATGCTTAGAAATTTGTAAAATGTTTGCATTCTTATATCTATTTTAGTTCTGTTTCTCTATGTATTTATTTGCCCCTCACTAAAAGAAAAAAAAAAATTTTAAACTTCTCTGAGCTGAAGAGCGATTAGATATGTTGGTGTTGTTATATGATGTATTTTCTCAAAATTAAAAGAAATCATTAAATTAAAATAATTTATCAAATTTTGCTGGCATATATTTATGTCAATAATTGACAGTTTATAAAAAGAGCCATTAAAAGTGTGGAGAAAAATATCAAATATGCTAATAAGTTAGATGATAAAATTTATGTATTTTTTGGTACATTATGAGACTGCTTCTAGTATTTTAATGTAACATATTTTATTTTGATAAAAAGGTATTGAAGTGAAATGTAGTTACTTTTACTTCCTTGAATTTAACAAAAAATTGTATAAAAATTATTACTAATCTAAAGCATTTAACATGAAATTGTTTCCATTAAAAAATCTGAATTATAGCAGCATAATTGAATTTCTGTTGTCAAAATACTATATCTTGTTATAAGTTTAAGATATTTAGTAAAAAATAAAATAGTCAATGCATAATTATTGTCATAAATTATTTATGAAAAATTTTTTTAGAACAGTTTAAAAATATTGTAAAGAAAGTACTGAATTAAGTTCAAAATTAGTTTGAACTTATGTAAGTTAATAATTATTCCTTTTTTGTATTTATTTTGATTGAAAAAATTAAATTATAGAAAAAAAATATGAAATTTAATTTATATTTATAATTTAAATTAAATTTTAAATTTTCTTGTTTATATATACTTTTTTGTACTTCTTGTTTATACTTAAACTTTTTTGTTTATATATACATAACTGGAATTAGTAAAATATTTTTTGTAAAATTGTTGCAAAAATTAATATTATTGTTAAGTTGTCTTAAAGTAACCCACATATCAGCAAATTCATTATAGTGCTGTACCAACATTTAAAACTTATAAATGATATATTAATTACAATAGTATTGATTCCTTGATTATTCTTATATAATATACATTGAGAATTTTGGTGATAAGTTTTATACTATAAATTATTTATTAAATGTGTATGAGTTTGTTCTTGTATTATTAAATAGCAGAGGAGTAATTTGAATCGCTTGTTCTTTTGTTTAGCTAAAAATATGAATCTTGAAAAAGTGAGCTTTGATGAAGCCAAATTTAGATGGGAACTCAATGATGATCCAATGGCTAATGACAAGTTGTCTGATGGTATCAGAAAATTTGCTGCAGATGCTGTGAAATTGGAAAATTTATTAAAAACCAGAATATGATTATCATTTTTGCCATGATTCTTTTTTCAATTTGTAAATATATTTTTTAATTTTCTAATGGAAAATATTTTTGTTTTCCTAAAAGATATTTTTTTATATTTCAATTTTCTCATTGAATAACTTGTATTTCCTTCATTAAATGTTTTTTTTTACTTCCTGTGAGTAGTTTGTATGCTTACGAAGTTTATCTACTAGTATTAAATAACTTCTTAATAACATGTGCATATAATATCCAACATTATTTTTTCCTATGCTTGTGGAACTGCAAAATATTTCAATAACTTTTATAAAAGTTTTAAATGGATGAATATTCAATGTTTGATGTATTATGTGCTTTATTATTCAAAGAAAATAAAAACTTCTATATAAAAAGTATCTTTTTTTCTCTGCCTTTTTTTAACTAAACTTGCTATAAAAAAATTAGAAAATTATGACAGTTATATATATATATAATGATATGAAATGTTTGATTGATGCTTATATTATATTAAATACTTTTGTCTGGGTTGTAATAAAATTTTCTGTTTTTTAAAACTAATAATTTTGCAATTTTCATTATTTTTTCCCAATAAAACTTTCTGATTTAAAGTGGAATACTATTTTAAGTGTATTCCTTAAAGCTATAGAATAAATTAGAATGTCTACTTTGTTTTTTATTGAACAGCGCTTGAAATGTGTTCTAGGTTCTACCTTTTCATAGTCGTCTTAAAGGTTTAGTTTTATTTTTAATTGGTCAAAATAAAATGTATCATTTTGTTTTGTTATATTTGGTGCTTACTTATTAACGCCGCCGCAGCTTCAGATTTGGCGGTTTTTAAGTGCCGCCAATCTACACCTAAAATTTTTGCGACAAATCATAAAATATATAAAACACTTTCAAAATTCAAAACACTTTATTCAAAAACAAAGTAGTCAATCGGATTTCGGTGGAAAATGGGCCGATATAGAGTTTAACATAGATTCAAAACAGTCTCTATTTTGGCGCATTGGCAGCTCTTTATTGGTGCATTAGCGCAACTTCTGCTGCGGTGGCGTTAATACGTAAGTACCATTTATTTATTGCTTTTATTTACATTTTCTGAGAAATACACTTAACAAGAAAATATTAATAGCCTTTTTGGATGAAACAATTTTTGAAACATTGTTTTCGATATCAAAAAAACAATTTCTTTTGTTTGGTATAAATAGCATTGATACTAAGTGTGAAAATGGAAAGTTGAGGATTATTATTTATTCCAGATTTCTACAAAGAATTTTTTTTTCTATACATTTAAATAAAAATGATAAATAAAGTAATCTTTATTCAAGAAAATTTAATTCTGTTGATCAAAGTACATTTAAAAAGATGCATGAACTTTTTATTCTTTGCTCACTTTTTGATAAAAAAAAAAATTACCATTAGAAAAATTTTAACAAAAATGGGCATACTATAGAATGTCATATTAATTTTTTTATTGTTTGTTTAGGAAAGATTTGAGTTATAACGTAACACTTCATGAAAAGTATCTTTAACACTATGGAAACACTTCATGAAAAGTATTTTGGCATAGTTTATTCAAATCTGCTAAATAATCATAATGAAATAAGTTTTTTCTTCCCAGTTATAAAAAATAAAAAATAATTTTAAGATAAAATATAATGATAAGGAAGTATTTCTGTGATGTACCTTACCAGTAAAACACTGAAGAAAGGCATCCTTTTATCTGAAATCAATATACCTTCAATATAAGAATTCAAATTTTAAAAGAATCATTTCTGATGTACCTCTTATTTTCATAATATTTTAAGTTTCATTTTATTAAGGTAAATTGTTAAATAATATGACAAGCAGCATTATGTGTGCTAAACGAATAGGTGCTTAAAATTTAATCTTCTATTAAAATTGATTTTTTTCCTTAAGTAAAGGCTAGTTTGCAATAGATTGCAGTTTTGTTGATGCAAATCCTTGCTTTATGGATACCAGCATTTTACAATGATTAATTTTTATTATCCATAGCTTTTATAATTTACTTGAATTATATATATTAAGAGTTCACCAACATCTACAGGGTGGTTATAATTAAAATTCGCGTATAAACATTATCATACAGCTAAAACGGGCCAACGGACTGTACCCACATTTGATACTATACATGACACACACTATGTATTACTCGTTCCCACCGAGTATACACGACATGCGATGAAGGAATTTCGGGGAAAAAAATTAATTCAGAAATGTCCACTAGGTGGCGCTTTCATGGAATAAATTTAACAATATAGATGACCAACATGAAACGAGCAATTCAGAACAAGATTTATGTGCAATAAAATATAAAACCGAGAAAAGCCGTCTGTTCTAGGGGTAAAAAAAGATATCATTATGCAAAACAGGTCTGAATATAAAACATTTGCTGAAGTTGTGTTTAATTTAGATGTTTCCGGCAGTTATGACAACAGTATCTTTAGTTGAGCGTGTGTTATTGGTAAAATTGTTCTATGAAAGCGAGGGAAATGTTTTTGCTGCTCTTCGTGAATTTCGTTTCTCAAGAAAGAGGCTTTCTTTATAGCGCAGTCCAGAAAGTGCTTCAAAACGTGATGCATTTCTTCCGCAAAAGATCCAACACACGCTTAATAAAGATTTTTTTATTTTGCTTAATAGTAGCTCTTAATGCATTTACGAAAAATTTCAGAAACCAACATTTAGCCTCTATCGCATTATATTTAGGAATTCTTCGATGTATTTATCAAACTATTTATTTATACTTCCATGTTAGCAGGATTGACGCAACGTATTGCTAGTTCGTTGAAAAACTAAACTTCTCCGCCCTTTTTAAGTAATTTTATAACAAAAACAAAAACTGAGATCACAGAAATGATTTTATTACCTGGGTTGTCTTCTAATAAATAATGAACAATATTGTTTTTCTCTATCATTATTCATACGAGCAACTATACTACCAAAAACATTTTTTTGCCTAGTCTAGATCAACAAATTTTTCATGAATCTTTCTATATTTATACTGTTTGCAATAACTTTTCTAAAGATAAAATTGCCGCACAATCTAGAAGCATGGATGACTGAAACTATTTTTTTATTAATATTAGTTTATTATAACTTCTGTCGTCATCGGACACCGTAACAGTGCAAAATTGCCTGCGATTCTGTAGCTTATTTATATTCATTAAACTAGATTTGATAGAAATAGACCATTTGATAAAAATATCTATGTTGCTACTTTAATCACTATAAACAACTTGGGACTATTTATGGTATTTATCTATAATAACATTAAAATCATTTTCATAAATTTGTTATTTTTTTTTGAAAACAGTGATTCATTATCTCTGTAATTATTAATAAATTATAGTTTAAAAGAAAAACTAAAAAACAGGCTTTTAGAGTTAATCAAACTAAAAAGTAAAAAATAATTGATAATATAAGAATAAAATTACTGACGAGAAAATGAATGTCACTGTTCTAAAAGAGTGGGGTGCTCGATATCAATCGTTATAATTTTTCACTAGTTTCATTCCGAAATTCAGAGTTAGTTTAAAGATGTCATACAAAGCACCCCATGCTTTTAGAACAGTGACATTCATTTTCTCGTCAGTCATTTTATTCTTATGTTAACAATTTTTTCGATTAACTATAAAAGCTATTTTTTTAATCTATAATTTATTTTTTAGTTGAATTAACTCTAAAAGCGTGTTTTTTAACTATAATATTTAAATGAGGTCCCGGTACGGAGGACTGGAACTATAGTTCTTACTATAATTTAATTGTGAGTAAAACAAAGGCTAAATGCGAATATGTGGAGCCAATCAGGATTCGAACAGGGAATCTCCAGATCCGTAGTCAGGCGCGTTATCCGTTGTGCCACTGTCCTACGTAGGTTTGAATGTCTTAGGTACTTTCATTCTACATGGATTAAATTGCTCTTCATAAGTTAAAATATAATCACTAATCCTGGCGATCCTATTCATGATGAGATAATAAACTTATCAAAATATTTTACTGTCGTCGGTCTTTGAAAAGTCTACAACGTTTAAATTAAATCTGATCGCTTAATGTGGGGCAAAATCGAGCCCAAAGAGTCAGTTACAAACAAACATACAGGTGAAACTAATAAAAGCGTATTAAAAAATGAAATCAAACCCTCTTGTAAATTATCGAGAATACTGGTTTTTAAAATACAAATAATTTTATTGTTTAGAATAAATATATTGTATTGTATTGATATAATAAATCCCCAAATTTCTTTTAGGAGAGCAGATCCTTTGTTATAGCTAGTTCCGCATCCATTGGGTGCTTGGTGTTATTACTGTGGCGGTATTGTAAAGGTTGCGTAGTGTTATTAAAATCCAGACGGCAAAATAAAAGACGATAATCAATTTTCACAATTACGACATGTTTATTCTACTTCGAACGCTTACTACGTTCTTGTTTTCATTCTAGCGGGAAAATTCCCTTTCTAACAGTGAAAGTAGAAGTCGTTCAATTTGTATTCCATTTTACATCAATAGGTGTCGCTACATCACTCCCCTACCAGTAACAAAGTTACGTTACTTTGAAAATGGTAGACGAATTAATATATCAATACAAATAATAGCGAACAAATACACATTGATACAAATTGAAATTGCAAAAATAATTACAAATACAATTACATTTAAACAATTACATACAATAAATCAAATTAATTTTTAAAATGGAGTGGATGAATTATAATTTTGAAGAAAAGTCAATAATGTCATTGAAACGAACAGGAAGTTTTACTTGTCTTCCACAACGTGTTGTTGTGTTTGGTTGTGCAACTTGCTGACTTGATATAAATGTTTGTTCACTCGGCAGAGATGTATGACCATTTAAGGACGTTGGATTCAGAAGTTCATTAGGTTGTAACACATATGCCGGTTTCAGTCTATCCACTGAAATATTAACTTGTTTATTTTTAATTGATAGAAGAAAGTTTTTCGTGGATCTTTGCAATACCAAGTAGGGTCCTTCATATGGGGGTTCTAAAGGTTTTTAACTCTGTCAATTCGCAGAAATACATGTGAGCATGTGTACAAATCTTTTGGAATGAAGATCTTTTGTTTACATTTGTTTTTGGATTGGTATGGTTTTAAGTCAGCCATCTGTTTTCGGAGATTGCTTACAAAATTATCATCAGATATTGGCAATCTGGATTCTTCAAAGAATTCGCCTGGTAGTTTAATAGTTTTTCCATAAACCATTTCAGCAATTGTATACTTAGAGTCCTCATGTAGAGCAGCTCGCAAACCCATAAGAACCGTTGGTAATGTGTCCGTCCAACGAACGTTGTTATGACATCTAATAGCTGTTTTCAAGGTACGGTGAAGACGTTCAACTTTTCCATTACTCTGAGGATGGTAAGAAGACGTATGGTTTACTTTAACACCACATAGCGCAGCTAAACTTCGAAATAGTTCTGAAATAAATTGAGTGCCTCTGTCAGTAATAACACAAGTAGGTACACCAAATCGGGTAATCCAATGCTCATAAAAAGCTTTTGCTATACTTTCTGCAGTGATATTTGATAACGGTACCACTTCCATCCAAGAGGTAAACCGATCAATACACGTCAAACAGTATGTGTATCCATTGGAAGGTGAATAAGGTCCAATTAAATCTATATGAACGACACTAAATCTCTCATCTGGTGCTTGAAATTGTGAATATTCTGATTTTGTATGTTTAGTTATTTTATTTTTCTGACAGTTGATGCAAGTTTGAGTCCACTGTTTAACATCTTTTTTCATATTTGGCCAAATGAATCTTTTAGTTATTTCTTTTACAGTAGTTCGAATTCCAGAATGAGCTAAACTGTGAATTGTATTAAATATTGTCATTCGAAAATTTTTGGTATGAATGGTCTGATACTGGAAGTAGAGGTATCACAATACAAGAGCTTTCCTGATGGCAATTGGTGTTCTTTAAAATGTAATGATTTGGAATGTAATTTCAATTGTTGCAGTTCATCATCATTAATTTGTGCATCAGCTATCAAGTCATAATCGACAATAGGTGAATCGATGTCCTCAATTCTAGACAGTCTGTCTGCTACCACATTGTTTCGACCACTGATATGGTATAGGTTAGTAGAGAATTGTGAGATATATTGTAGGTGTCTGAGTTGTCTGGGGGAGGCTTTATCATTGTTTTGCTTAAAAGCAAATATTAACGGTTTATGATCAGTA
The DNA here is from genome assembly GCA_021605075.1 of Caerostris darwini. Lineage (NCBI taxonomy): Eukaryota > Metazoa > Arthropoda > Arachnida > Araneae > Araneidae > Caerostris > Caerostris darwini. Next base: position 132,182 of record BPLQ01001755.1, on the reverse strand, counting down.
TAAATATCAAAATCTCGACCTTCAAGTAAATGCTTAAAATGTTTAATGGATAAATATATACCCAAAAGTTCACGGTCATAAACGCTGTAATTTTTCTGAGCATCATTAAGTTTTTAGAAGAAAATGCAATTGGCTTCCATCCATTTGGTTCTTTTGTTGAATAACTGATCCAATAGCCCAATCAGATGCATCTGTGAGAAGTGCCAGAGGGTAATCCGAGTTGGGATATGCCATTAACGCTATTTGTGCAACATCTTGTTTGCATTTTTCAAAACTTTGTCTAGTTTCATCGGTCCATGGTATTTTGCGTCGATCTTTTTTTGTTGATCCTTTCAAAAGTTCATGTAGAGGGGCTTGAGTTTTTGCGGCATTATTTATATAATTACGATAAAAATTGATCATTCCTAAGAAGGAACGTAATTCGTGCATAGTTTCTGGCAATGGATATTCTATGATAGCTTTGATCTTTTGAGGTTGAGGTTGTGAACCTTCCGCAGATATTTGATAGCCTAAAAATCTATTACAGGTACTCCCAAAACTGATTTGCTAATATTAATCCGTAGACCATATTTATCTAAACGCTGGAAAACTATTTTAAGATGTGAACGATGTTCTTCCTCGCAAGAAGAGGCGATCAACACATCATCTAAGTATGGAAACACAAAGTCTAGACCATAAAGAACTTCATTTATAAACCTTTGAAATGTTGCAGGGGCATTTTGAGACCAAAACTCATCACATTGAATTGATAAAGTCCAAAAGGTGTGATGATGGCAGTTTTTGCCTTATCTTCATCTGCTACAGGAATGTGATAATATGCTTTAGTAATGTCAATTTTAGAAAATATAGTTTTATTAGTTAAAATATGTTGAAAATCCTGGATTCGAGGTATGTTATATCGATCAGGTATAGTTAAATCATTCAATCTTCTATAATCACCACATGGACGAAAAGAACCATCTTTCTTTGTTACTATATGTAATGGACTTGCCCATTCTGAGCTAGATGGACTAATGATGTTATTGTCTAGCATATATTTAAATTCTCTTTTAGCTATTTCCAACCGTTTTGGATCTAATTGTCTTGCTTTACAATTTATAGGTTGTCCTTTAGTTATAATATGATGTTTTACATTATGTTTAACATTTGAAACAAGAAAATTTGGTTTTGTTATATTGGGATACATAGAAAATAAATCAGAATATTTACATAAGCTGCTCGTTGTATTTACACATTCATTAATAGAGATGGGTGCAATGTTACCATAAACTGCAAGGTTAGTTACACCATCAATTAATCTTTTATGCTTTATATCAATTAATAAATTGAACTTATTTAAAAAATCTGCACCTAGTATAGGTTTACTAATTTTGGCCACAATAAATGGGAATTGAAATTCTCGGCGTAAACCTAGATCAAGATTTAAAATTTCTGTACCAAAAGTATCGATTGCAGTATTATTTGCAGCATATAATTTATAGTCACTAATAAATTTGTGTTTAGAAGTAGAAGGAATAAGACTTACGTCCGCTCCACTATCAACCAAAAGCGTAAACCCGTTTTTGTCGTTGACAAATAGACGGTATTGACGGCAATGTTTTGTATTTTCAGCAGCAGAGTCTGCCGTTAATTCTGTTGCTGATTCTGGTTTTCCGAAGGATTATTTTTCCATGCACATGGAGCTTTACATTTATCAGGAAAACATTTTTCTCGAAAACGAAAATGGTAATAACAGTATTTGCCTGAAGGATTATAAGAGTGATTGCGAGACTTACTTCGATGAGAAGAAGTGTATCGACATCTATTTCTTGTTTGGGAACGAGAGTTCCTTGTGACACTCAGTTTTTCAAGTTTATTTTCCAAAGATGCAATTTGTTGTTGTAACTCAGTTATGGCATCTGATCCTGATGAAACATTGCTTACGCGGTAAAGTTCTTGTTTTGGTTGCATTTCAAGAATACGATCCGCCATTAATGCCAGTTTTTCAATTCCTTCATCACTAACTAGTAAAATATTCCGTACGGAATCAGGCATTTTTTGTAGAAATAATGTTGTTAGTACCTTATCAGTTATTCCATCAGTAGCCAGGTTTCTCATTTTTTGTAAAAGTTGACTAGGTTTAAGATCTCCCAAGTCAAGTCCTGTCAGCAGTGTCTGAAGACGCTTATTTTCGCTTTCTTTAAAAGTATTCAGCAAACGTTCTTTCGCAGCGGTATATTTTGTTCTATTATCATCACTTATAATGTCCCACAAACTTTCAACAAACTTCGGTTCTAATTGCGAAACTAAGTAGTTGAATTTTGTATCCTCGGCTGTTATTCCACAAATTGAAAACTGTGCTTCAACTTGAAAGAACCATATTTCTGGTTTTCAGCCCAAAAAGGAGGTATTTTGACACTTACCCGCGCTACTTCATCTTTTTTCGCCGATTCATTAGATTCAGTCATTTTGTAAATAATTCACTGTTTGCAAACAATTCACGGGTCACCAAGTATGTGGCGGTATTGTAAAGGTTGCGTAGTGTTATTAAAATCCAGACGGCAAAATAAAAGACGATAATCAATTTTCACAATTACGACATGTTTATTCTACTTCGAACGCTTACTACGTTCTTGTTTTCATTCTAGCGGGAAAATTCCCTTTCTAACAGTGAAAGTAGAAGTCGTTCAATTTGTATTCCATTTTACATCAATAGGTGTCGCTACATTACCATCAAAAACTGTTCCATTTCCTCCTCTTACTATCATAATCCATATCAGGTCCCGCATATACGTTCGGAGGCAAATCGCAGCCGTCCGTGTTTCACCACCATCAAAAAATCAGGAGCAGTCATTAACACAAGTGCTCTCTTTGGAATGACGATTTATATTTCGTGGAGCTCCCTGGCTGTGAAGCAGCCGTTAGCTCCGATCTGATATTCATTGTAATGTGAATAAATATTTAAACAAACATTACAGATAATTGTATTTATATTTTTTTCCATTATGGAAAAAGTGATATTCTATATCGCCTAAGAAATCGATCAAGGAAATTCATCGCAAACTAATAGGAACTTGAAGACTTATTTCTTTACTGCACACATGGTTTCTAAGATTTTTTTTTTTTTTTTTTTCGTTATTAAGAAAGAATAAAGAATATTATTTTCTTTATTCATTGTAGATTTTCAGAGAGCATTGGTTGCGCAGCAACCATAAACCTCCGCCCTGGAAGAAATAGGGTTCTTGTCGATTGGTCTACGCCCATTGCCAGTGTGATAAAATTTTAAATTTATAGAAAAAGTAGATAAGTGAATAAAAATTACAAATAAACTAGTTAAAAATATTAAGAGAAGATAAAAAAAAAAAAAAAAAAAAAATACCAAAGGCAAGGAATTAAAATTACAAAATGAAAGCATACTGTAGTAAAAAAGAAAAGTTAATAAAAAACTGAGCACCTCCGTAATGAAAACCAGACATCCATTGCAGTACAGAGGAAAGCATCGGTCCTTCAGAAAGAGGAAATAGTGATTTTAACTATTGATATTTAAAACTGATCGTATTGTATTGATATAATAAAACCCCAAATTTCTTTTAGGAGAGCAGATCCATTGTTAAAGCTCGTTCCGCATCCATTGGGTGCTTGGTGTTATTATCATCAAAAACTGTTCCATTTCCTCCTCTTGCTATCATCATCCATATCAGGTCCCGCATAAACGTTCGGAGGCAAATCGCAGCCGTCCGTGTTTCACCACCATCAAAAAATCAGGAACAGTCATTAACACAATTGCTCTCTTTGGCAATAATCCCGATCTAATATTACTACTAACTGGTCTAAATTCTCTGCTACTCTGGACTCTGACTGTTTGCAAACAATTCACGGGTCACCAAGTATGTGGCGGTATTGTAAAGGTTGCGTAGTGTTATTAAAATTCAGACGGCAAAATAAAAGACGATAATCAATTTTCACAATTACGACATGTTTATTCTACTTCGAACGCTTACTACGTTCTATTTTTATTCTAGCGGGAAAATTCCCTTTCTAACAGTGAAAGTAGAAGTCGTTCAATTTGTATTCCATTTTACATCAATAGGTGTCGCTACAACTCTAACTTCAATTATTCACCACCCCTCTAACTAATCCTAATAATATAGAAACTGCAATCTTTGAATTAACTAGTAGTATTCTCTCTTCACATAAAGCTGCTTCTAAACCTCTTACTACTAACAACCGCACTTACCTACCCCCTTACATTAAACCGCTAATTACAAACCGTAATAACGCTAGGAAAATTTGGCAAATATATCGCGACCCCCACAGCAAGAATCAGTATAACCATCACCAGAATTTACTTAGACGAGCAATTTTAAACTACAAAAACGACTGCTGGGATAGGAAACTTCAAACTGTTAATGTTGAAGATGGATCAATTTGGAACCTTTGCAATAATATTAGAAAAAAAAGAACAAGAATTACCTCACTCCACACTCCTAACTCTGCTGTTACTACTGATACAGACAAAGCTGAGGTCCTCGCCACTACTCTACAAGCTCAATTCAGGAAAACGAAACTAACAATCCTAACACTGTAATTGAAGTCGAAAACACTATCTCTTCTTTCCTTGCTCAGCCTAATGATAATGAAAATATTCCTCCTACTAAAGCATCCTTTATTATTAATTGCATCTCTAATCTTAAAATTAGTAAAACCCCTGGTATTGACTGCATAACCAATAAAATGCTTAAAAATATTCCCTTTAAAATTATTCTTCAAATCTGTAAAATTACTGATGCTATTCTTTTAACTAACTACTTTCCTAAGAATTGGAAGACTGCTCGCATTCTTCCGATCCTTAAGCCTGGTAAAGACCCTACCTCTCCTAATAGCTATCGACCCATTTCACTTCTTTCCTCCCTCAGCAAACTAATCGAACGAGTTCTCTCTGATATCCTTAATGAAGCATCTAACAAACTTAACATACTAATCTCTCAGCAATTTGGTTTTACCAAAAATTTATCCACTACGCATCAACTTTATAACATTTCCGAAACAATCTCAGAAGGGTTTTCCTGGAAAATTGATACAGCAGCAATCTTTCTAGATGTGGCAAAAGCCTTCGATCGAGTTTGGATCAACGGACTAATTTTCAAGATGATTAAATTTCAGTATCCTTCTTTTTTTAATTCGTACTATTTATAACTATCTCACAGGTCGAAATTTTGTTGTTTCTTTAAATAATATCGACTCAAGAAACTGCAAAATCTAGCCGGTGTTCCCCAGGGCTCGATCTTAGGACCCTTTTTATATAACATTTACACCAATGATATTCTACAGAATCACAAGATTAAAATAACACTCTACGCGGATGACACTGCTATAATTACACAGGGGAGAAACTGCAACATTATTCAGAAAAACTTACAAAATTACATCAATCAGTTAGAAATATGGCTTAATAATTGGAAAATTCAACTTAATGTCGCGAAAACTGAAGCAGTGCTATTCACCAGGAAAAATAACTATAACCCACCTAATATTACTATTTATAATACTAACATTTCCTGGTCTACAGAAACTAAATACCTTGGAGTAATTCTTGATCGCAGACTTAATTATAATTCTCATATCCAATATCTTCGCACTAAATTCAATAACCAATTACGAAAACTCTATCCTTTAATTTGCAGAAATTCTTCTCTAACACTGGAACTTAAAAAACTAATCTATCTCTCCTATCTCAGACCTATCATAGCATATGCGAGTACAGTATGGGGCTCCACTGCGAACAGTAACTTCCTGATTCTGGAAAGGCTTGAAAACAAGATCTTGAGAATGATTACGAATTCACCCTGGTTCTTTAGAAATAAAGAGATTAGATATTCGCTCTCTGTTCCCAGCTTTAAAGACTACGTACAAAAAATTGCTGTTAATTTCTATGATTCTGTTTCTCATTCCAATAACCAGGTCCTAAAAGATCTTCAAAATTTTGATTATGATATATCTCTTCCCAGCAGCCGCAAACGCCCACGATACGTACTTAATATTAATAAATAATGCGCTCACTTTTAGTTTCTTCCCAGACAACAGATGGTTGCTTCTCAAGATCAAAGGTTATTTTCTCCTTCGCTCTGGTGGACTGAAACGATGGTTTTGGTTTCTTAATGGATCTTCTCTCTCTCGCATGATTTTATTTAGTCACTCCGTCTGTGCTCGTTTTTGCTAAGATTTTTAATTTTTCCTCTTGTTTTTTTCTTTTTTTTGTTAAATTTTATTTGTTGCTTTTAGTAACTTAATTGATATTATTGTTTTTCTTATTAAATTTTCTATATTTTTTATAACTGGCAAAGGGCAAGACCTCACGTTACGTAATCCCATTTACCAGGTTGGAGGTGTGGTCGCTGCGCGACCAAGGAACTCCGTGTACTTACCCCGATTTGGCAATAATCCCGTAATTACGATTTGTATTTCGTGGAGCTCTCTGGCTGCGAAACAGCCGTTAGCTCCGATCTGATAGTAAATTGAACATGAATATATCTGCTAACAACCATTACATATAATTTTATTTATACTTTCTTTCATTATGAAAAAAGTGGTATTCTATATCTCCAAAGAAATCGAACAAGGAAATGCAATGCAAACTAATAGGAACTTGAAGACTATTTCTTTACTGCACATATGGTTTCTGAGATTTTTTTTTTTTTCGTTATTAAGAAAGAATAAAGAATAGCCGTCCGTGTTTCACTACCATCAAAAAATCAGGAGCAGTTATACACAACCACTCTTTTACGTGATGCTATTCGGAACAATAGTGTGAAATCATCATCATTCAGGATGTAGAGTACCTTGGCCGTATATGGCCTTAAACTCCAAATCTGGTACTATGTGAGGCATTGAAAAACAAGACATTAAAAATATATAAAAAAGAAGGCAGTGGGCAATGGTCATGTCACACGGTAAAATAACAAGAAAAAACGTTAGAAAAGTTAAAAAGAAACGGATAAGCCGAAAAATAGCATGGTACAGATAAAAAATAAAAGAGCAATTAAATAGTTAACTTAAAACATTTGGCGATGACTTGAAATTTTTCAAATGGCGAATTAGCAGCTTTCAATTATGCATAGAAGTTATCAATACCTCCAAGCATGTTGAAGATACTAGTAACTTCTTGTAGGACGTAAACTGTTTTGGCAGCCGTATCAGTATCAAAATCTTGCCAGATGTTTTGGCGATCGGGAATCACGGATGGAGCAGCAGGCGGCGGCCCACGCAAGAAACTTGCGTAGGAGACACCTGGCGTGACTGGTCGAGTGGCGAAAGTGCTCCGAGGAGGTTCAGCAGTGCGATTGGGCGGAGGGCGTGGCTTCGGGAATTTCGGGCAACCGCGCCATGCGGCAAGGTGCCCCATCTGGTGGCAGTTAATGCAGGTAGGATTTTCAATCCTATCCTTGATCGAACAGTCTTTCAGGTAGTGCTCGCCACCACATTTAAGGCAGCGCTTCTTGAGATGACAATTTTGTGCCGAATGATGGAAAAAATTGCACGCAAAACACTGGGAAGCACCCGGTTTCCGATTAAATTTTTCCACTCGCACGGAGAAGTGGAGCAATCGATTGACATCAAAAATTTTTGAGTTCGCTTCACACTTTTTGTACACTAACTGCCACACAGGAATTAGTGCCTTGGTCTTAAGATTTGTCAGCTGTCGCACTTGATCGATGATAAGTCCGAGTTCAGAGAGTCCATCGGATATTTCCTCCGCAGAGTAACTGACGGGGAGTCCTTTCAGGACGGCTTTTAGCGGTCGCTGATTCTTCGGTGTGATCACATAATACTCCGCATGGGAGTTTTTCAAGAAGGTGGTGATAAGCCGATGGTGATCCGGATTACCTGGAAAGATTTTAAGATATTCACCCGCGAGCTTAATCTTAACCTGATCCTGAAATTTTCTGCTGATTTCTGCAATTAGCTCCTTTAAACTATCAGAGTACCGCACCATAATTGGTGGCAGTTTCGGTTCCCTAACCACTGGGGGTTCTTCTTCAAGATTTTCATTAACATCCAAGTTGGCGAATTTGTTGGAAGTGTCTATTGAGCTAACATCAGTTGCAGCAGGACAGATTTTGGCAGTATGTTTTTTAGCAGGTTGCATAAAACCATCAGTGTTAGTTGCAGCACTAGCTGGCCTCTTGGGCTTTTTATGTTGCAAGGTAACTTTGGCGCCACTATGCCGTGCACAATTAACTAAGGGACATTGACCAAGCCCACTTACCTGTTTTTCCGCATCCGATACAGCTTTGCAGCTTTCTTTATAGTGGCAGCTAATGCCTTAATTGTTTTCGCAGTCACAAGACCAGCGTCCATAAGGATTTGCTGCTGCGCGATGGCTTGATTTGCCAGATCATGGAGCTTCCGGCGTTCGATGAGTAGCTGCGTGGCAGCAGTAATTTGTCGACACACGTACGCTTCCGTGAGAACAGGAGCAGGTGCAGTCTTGGAGGTGGAAGCCACCGGTGGTTCAACAGTTGCACTTGTCTGCATGGCGGGTACCGAAGGAGAGTCAATCTCCATCGAAGATCTTGATTGTAGCAATGGGGAGATATTATTTTGAAAGTCCGCCAGTGCGCGAAAAACACCAGTCAGATCACGATTTTCGCCCTCTGACACGGGATCCATAAGAACACAACATATGATCAAAAAGAACACAACTGGTCAACCTTCTGTGTTGTCCTTCTTTCAAGTGTCTGTGTTGTCAACTGGTCAACTGGTCTTCTTTCCCATATCTTCATATCAATAGTGTGAAATCCCCGTCTTTACAGGATTTCGGAGTGCCCTGGCCCCAAAGGGGCCTAAAACTCCTATCTGCATCTGAGAAACATTGGTGAAGGAAAAAACATTGATAGTTAAAAGGAGGTGAAGTGATTTAAGAACAATGTCCCATGTTAAAATATATATTAAAAATATAAGCAAAGAAAAAATTAATAAAATAGCTAATAACAAGGAGAAAAATAAAATAAAAAACAAAAATTAATAAAATAAACAGAACAATTAAAAAAATCCAAAATTTAAAAAGGAATCTACAGTAGGATGGGATTTTCGTTGCTAGGAATGAAGACTAAAAGCACAGATGTCATGACGACAACTGAGCCAGTTCGTCTAGGAGCTTTGCAAGTTGTGTAGAACAGCCCTTGGGCGTTTAGCATTTTCCGGAAGATTGGAAATCGTATCTCGGAAGATTACGGATTTCATCATTCGGGATGTGTTCAAGATTTGCATAGAATTTTTCTGCAAGCTTGAGCATGAATTTTTGAATAGAGGAGAGGGCAAGACAGTGACGAATGTCATCATTCCTAAAATACCAAGGAGAGTCAGTAATCATTCTTAAAATTTTATTTTCAATTCTTTTGATGTAGTTGATGTGGTATTTTGTAGCGGAACCCCAAACTGGGCTAGCATATGTGATGGTGGGACGCAAATAGTACATGTAGATAATTAGTTTATTATCCAAGGATAAGAGGGATTTTCTATTAATGAATGGATAAAGCAATAGTGTGAAACGAGATTACAGATAATTTTATTTATATTTTCTTCCATTATAAAAAAAGGTGGTATTCTATATCTCCAAAGAAATCGATCAAGGAAATGCATTACAGACTAAAGGCTCGTTCCCACCGAGGCGAGAGACGTGAAGATGCAAGAGGCAAGCGACAAAATTTTTTCGACCCCTTCACAGCGAAACGTCAGAAATAGCATTACGCCTAGTCCAAGCGGAGGACTGCAAACCGGTTTCAGGCGACCGCGGTCAGGCCAGTGATGGGTCAAATTTTGGTCGCTTGCATCTTGTCGCCTTGGTGAGCACGAGCCTTTAAAGGAAATTGAAGACTATTTCTTTACTGCACACATGATTTCTAAGATTTTTTTTTCTTTATTATTGCAAATACGTATATATAAGACCGAAAAGAAAATGAATTATTTGTGTGGTCAAACCAAACACTTTGAAAGAGAGGAAAGATAAATTTATGCTATAGATTTCGACAAAAATAGACAAGAAACTAAATTTTATCTGGCGATTACGTCACACATTCTTATGGTAGGGATTTCTTCAAGTTAATTTTTATTAATTATGCTTTATCTCATGAACTGTGAATCATTTTGTTCAACAAAACAACTTCGGTGACGTATATGAATGGTTAACAGATAACTATTACTTCGAAGAAGCAATCAGTTCTTGTTTGATATTAATCAACTGCATTAAAGTTTATGATTAAATGTAATTAAAGCTATAAGGTAAATAAAATTGAAGAATAATGCTAAAAAAATTTAAGAATTAAGTTTATTGCATGTTGTTGTTTATTGGCAGGTCAATATTGTAAAAAGAAAGGCTTTTCGCAATTTGAAATACAGCATAAATTGTCGTAAAAATTTTCTCAAACCCTGAAAATAAATTTCTTTTACACTAAAAATATTTGTTTATATCAGCATTTCTAAAGAACTAACTGGAGCGAGTAATAAACACCGGTAAATCGTAATTTTATCAGAACCCCAAACTGCGCTGGCATAATTTAATAAGGTCACTAGTAGCATATCAAATGAAAACTTTGTTTTCTAATGAGAATATAGAATTTCTTATAATAGCTGATAAAGAGGACACAGGCAATTATGAAAGTAATTTTAATATGAGTATAGTGTTGCCTAAAAGTTAATTTTTTTTGCAAAGTATAAGAACAGCGGCGAGAAGATTGAAGGTGAGCAGAATGATAGACTTACGAGAACTGATCATGAAAACACCAATTTTCACCACTGTCTCAAATTGTCTTAATGTGGGAAGCTTGATAGCATTAGTAACTTAAATGATATTATTGTTCTTCTTATTAAATTTTCTATATTTTTTATAACTGGCAATGGGCGAGACCTCACGTTACGTAATCCCATTTACCAGGTTGGAGGTTTGGTCGCTGCGCGACCAAGGCACTCCGTGTACTTACCCCGATTTGTGAGCTTGATAGCATCAATGGATTTCTCTGCACGAACCACCTTGCATTCAAAATTTGACGAAGAATTAAATTTTGATGTTCTTCAAGGAATTTAATGTAATAAATTAAATTCATAAGCCCATACGGGATATGCGTACGTAAGGATAGGTCTAAGTATGGATGTAAAAATAAATTTCTTCATTCTGTTCATCTACGAATGTCTGTTATTAAGACAGTACAGTTTTCACGTTGTTATTTCTGAACTTTCGTTTGATGAGTTGAAAATGTGATTTCCAAGACAGTTATTGATCGAGTATAACTCTTAAATATTTTGACTATTCCAAGGAATGAAGCTATTTTGTAAAAATATATTTGGTTTCTTGGTTTTATTTTCTTTGGAAAAGTAAACAATTTCAGTTTTGGAGGTATTTATGGCAATTTTCTATTTAGAAAACCAATCATTAAGTACGGAAAAATTTCAATTAAGAGCAAAAACCAAGAAATTTGCATTCCTGTTTTTAGCAATGAGGGTTGTATCATCAGTATATAGGGCTAAACGAATTTTAATGTTTTTAGAAAGGTCATTTATAAAGTTGGAGAGCAGAAGAGGGGGAATCTTAATACCTTGGTGGGTATCAGCCTGTATAAATCTTCCTGAAGAAATACTTTTATTAATTTTTACTGCAAAATAGTTTCATTTAAATAGGAGTGGATAATTTTAATGATAGAAGCAGGAAATTTATATATTATCATTTTGTATATGAGATCCTCAAGCCATACGCGATCAAAGGTATATTTGTATGGCAAAGAAGATTGCACCTGCGCATTCTTTATTTTGTAAACCAGAGGAAATAAATTCTGTTGCTCTTAATAATTGGGGAATTGTCGACAGATTTGAACGGTAATCAAATTGCTCAGGAATGATAATGCTATTTTGAATAACATGGTGATTAAGATAGTTGAAAAGAATTCCTTCGGTTATTTTGCTGGTGGCAGAAAGTAATGAAATGGGAATGTAATTTTCAAGATTTGTAGGATTCTTTCCAAGTTTAAGATAGAAAGGACTGCTGCAATTTTCCAAGGTGTTAGGAAATATTGAATTTTAAGAATTAGATTAATAATTCTCGTGATGATAATGATTAAGATTGAAGGTAAATTTATCATCATTTTGTTCATTATCCCATCAATTCCTGATGCTTTTTTGATTAATAGCTGAGGAATGGCTTAAACAATATCAGGAGGAATGGAATATTGGAAAGAAGTCCATAGGAATGGATGGATCCAGACTGTTGAAATGGAGTCCATGATAGGAAAATTGTTAAACTTATCAATGGTAAAACTGACCTGAATCTCAGAGTGTTAGTGGGTTTTGTTTGCTCGTAGATTTGTTTTTATAGGTTTGAAATTGAAGTACTAAACTGTGGACAATAAGTTAAATGCTTTCTTTATCAGTGTTTGCAATAGAATTTCTAGAAATAAGGGTTTAAATTTTAGGTCTATCAATCTTGAGGTTCCTATTAAATTTCCACAAAGTACCAACTTCAGGATTTATGGTTTGTAATTTTTGTGTCCAATTATTTTAATCTGATAAATCTTTCTTGATTTTTTTTCTTTTTTTTTTTTTTTTTTTTTTCTGTATTCGGTTATAAAATGTCTAGAGGATATCTACTGTTCTGCGAAATTTTCTTCGCTGTATTACTTTCTTTTAAAAGGATTTTGAAGATCTGATGAATCCATTTGTAAGAATCAGGGTTTAATTTTTTGGATGCAAGTTTAATGTGCGTTAGAAAGTAAATGTAGTTCTTGATCAATCTTGTCCGTTGTATCAATGATCATGAACGGCAACGGGCGTACCGATTATGGAGTTCCAATGTGGTATTAAGTACCACTAAATATCCACATCTTAAATTGAAAATAAAATTTGCATGAAATGTAATTGCTTAGATTTAAAAAAAAAGATAGAAAAATAAAAAATAAATTACAGAAAAAATATTAGAAAACATCTCCTACTATGAGACAATTAAAGTAAGGAGATTGGAAAAAAGCAAAAGCTGTCGGTACAATTAGATGTCCGTTACACGACGCCCAAAAAAAAAGATAAAATTAAAATGAAAGAAAACTTTGATAGACAGTTATCTTGTGAGATATATGTAAGTGCAGATCGTAGCATTTGATTTAAAAGTTAAAGCCAAGGAAAGCAGCTCAAATCCGCATGAATTGATTTGAGAGAGTTCGGGGATCGATTCTAAGATCGTCCGGCTGCAGGGATAAAATTACTCCGTTGGATGGCGATAAATTCCTCACACCTTTTTGAGTGCTGGAAACGATTCTCATGTGGGGGCAAAAATGTCAAGATAATTAATTATGAATAGCATAATTTTTGAACGTTAGTCAAAATTTATGTTAGTCGTTAGTTTGATACACAGTTCCAATTCATATGTTAAGCGTTAAAATTTTATAAGAAAATTACTTGAGAACTCAGATGAAAGAGAATGTCTAAATCAGAAATGAAGCGATTTGGATCTGTTTGAGGCAGATGTAAATAGAAGCAATTAGAATGGGATCGTTAGGAAAGATATTGAAAAAGATTACAGTTGTTTTAATAAATTGCAGAGCAGGAGTTGGGATACAATAATAAGGAACAGAACGCTTAATAACAATTACGGTTCAACCAGATGCACGACCAAGAGCATTATTGATTCTATCATTACGGAAGCAGTCGTAATTTGCAAGACTAATTTTTGGATTATTATGAAGATGTGATACTTGGATGAGCAGAACATCTGGAACATGGGAGTTAATGAAACAATGAAGATCTATAAGTTCTATCAGCTTCTATTAGAATAACTAAGCTATTAATAGCTATTAGAATTCTAAGAAATAATATTAAATTCATACAATATATGTATTAGTTCACCATATATATATATATATGTATATATATATATATATATAATTAATGTATATATATATATATATAAATATATATATATATATATATATATATATATATATATATATATATATATATATATATACACACTGAAGTGACAAAAGTCATGGGATAGCAATATGAAAATTTTCAGATGGCAGTAGCATCGCGTAGAACAGGTATAAATGCGCAGTGCTTTCGCAGAGCTTTCATTTCTGTTCAAGTTATTCTTGTGAAGAGGTTTTGACGTGATGATGACCGCACTACGGGAATTAACAGACTTTGAACGCGGAATGTTAGTTGGAGCTAGACGCATGGGTCATGCCATTTCGGAAATAGTTAGGGAATTCAACATTCCCAGATCCACTGTGTCAAGAGTGTGCCGAGAGTATGAAATTTCAGGCATAACATCCCACCATGGACAGCGCAGTGGTCGACCGCCTGCACTTAACGACCGAGACCGGCGACGTCTGCAAAGAGTCGTAAATTCTAACAGACAAGCAACACTGCGTCAAATAACCGCAGAAATCAATGTGGGACGTACAAGGGACTTGTCTGTTAGAACTGTGAGGAGAAATTTGGCTTTCTTGGGCTATTTCAGCAGAAGACCGACTCGAGTGCCTTTACTGACAGAACGGCATCGCTTGCCGCGACTCTCGTGGGTACGTGAACATATCGGTTGGTCCCTAGATAAATGGAAAACCGTGGCCTGGTCCGATGAGTCACGATTTCAGTTGGTAAGAGCTGATGGTAGGGTTCGAGTGTGGCGCAGACCCCACGAAGCCATGGACCCAAACTGTCAGCAAGGTACTGTTCAAGCTGGTGGTGGCTCCGTAATGGTGTGGGCTGTTTTTTCATGGCATGGGCTTGGTCCTCTGTTGCGACTGGACCGAACATTGACTGGAAATGCTTATGTTCAGCTACCTGGAGATCACTTGCAGCCATTCATGGACTTCATGTACCCAAACAACGATGGGATTTTTATGGATGACAATGCGCCATGTCACCGGGCCATAACTGTTCGCGATTGGTTTGAAGAACATTCTGGACAATTCCAACGAATGATCTGGCCACCTAGATCGCCCGACATGAATCCCATCGAGCATTTATGGGACATCACCGAGAGGTCTGTTCGTGCCCAAAATCCTGCACCATTAACGCTTTCACAATTATTTACGTCTATCGAGACAGCATGGCTCAATATTCCTGCAGAAGACTTCCAACGACTTGTTGAGTCCATGCCACGTCGAGTTGCTGCCTGTCACCGGGCCAAAGGAGGGCCGACACGATATTAAGAGGTATCCCATGACTTTTGTCACTTCAGTGTATATATATATATATATATATATATAATTATAAAATTACGTAAAGGATAAAAAATTTGTCAACCTTGAAAATTCACTAAATTTGTGTAAAACATAATTGGGAAATTTTTTAATGAATATTGATCCAATTTCTATATTTTTTCAGTTGATTTTGCCTTTGTATTAGAAGATCCCTGTTCATTTTGTTAATTAATTTTGGAGAAATTTGAGTTTGGAGAAATTTGGATGTAAATTGAGCCCGTGGTAGGCTGACACACACAAACACATACAAAACAACACAAACTGAGAAATATATATATATAGCAGCACTGTATCTGCTACCATTTGTAACAGAAAACTAAGTGGATTTTTCAAAAAGTAGTAAAGTCAAGTGTCTTTTTACATGGATTATTAGTAATAATAATTAAGATATTTAAACTATCGGGGGCCTATTCGAAAAACGACCTAAAGCCACTTGCACTAGCTTGAAAAGTTTCTAAGCAACTGTAGATTAGAAGAACAAAATTATATACACATTAAAAAATGATCTGGTAAACTTCTTGCATGGAAGAGAGCTGAGAGCCATAAAGTAGCGATTAATTATAGAAGTAAAATAGTTAGGATAAAATGAGGAACTTAAGTTTAATAGGAGTTAGTGCAGCAAATGAAGTTGATAGTTATAAATCGGTAATTCAGAAAGAGCAAAACTGTTGTTATTACAAAATATCCCCCTCTCTTCCAGAAGAATCTGGCACTACAAGTTAGACTCATCACAATGCGTAGAGACAATTTTGAGCTGGCAATAAGAAATTACTTACATTTCAAAATAATTCAAAAATTTTCACAAAATATAACATAACGCAATGGAGAACAATTGAAGTATATAAAATCTTTCAATAATAATATAAAGAATAATAAAATTTCAAGCAATTAATGTTGAAGCAAGTAAAAGGTACAAAATATTTTAGAACATAAAAATTATTAGATTATAGAATAGTATAGTAAACAATATAGAAGATAAAAAAATATAATATACAAAATAATATAGAAGATTATTATAGAAAAGTAAGACAAATTTCTTATAAATGTTTAACAAAAACAAAGTAAAAAATAAATAAATATAAAAAAAAAAATGGAATAGAGATTCATTCTCAATTTTAGTTTTAACTTAGTTTAAAAAAATTCATGAAATATCAATAGACCCTGGAGAATTATATATTTTTTTTGTGAAAAGCCTTCAGTCCTAGATAAGTTATAATTAAATTGACATTCTATCCATTATCAATATGCTTGTGATGTGACTAAAAAAAGATTTCGTATTTATCTTATACAAAAATAGAATGATATTAATGAATTAATGGCCTCATCCTCTTTATTTTTAACAAGCTGAGGATCTATGATGTGATGTGTTGTTCTTGAGGCGTCGTTGGAAAGATATATCCATTTATCCTAGACATCATTATCATCATAATTGCAAATCTTTTATCAATTTTAAACATTCAACGTATTATTTTTATTACTCACAGTTTTCCCTCATGTTGTTGTGCATTTGTACTTTCACATTGACATTGTATAAACACGTAAAAAATTTGCAGTACTAATGCAAATTTAATGTTGAAGCAAGTAAAAGGTAAAATATATTTTAGGACATAAAAATTATTAGATTATAGAATAGTATAGTAAACAATATAGAAGATAAAAAAATATAATATACAAAATAATATAGAAGATTATTATAGAAAAGTAAGACAAATTTCTTATAAATGTTTTTTTTTTTTTTTTTTTTTTAAATTTGCATTGTAATACGATTTGCAGTACTAACTTCATTTACTTTTTTTTTTCACTTTATTTAATTAACTTTTCATTTTGATAAAATTTATAATACTCCTTAAAAACATAACTGAAAAAAAAAATATATATATATATATTAACTAAAATATACAAATCAAAAATATATGGACTAATTAATATAAGAAAAATATGAAATCGGTAAAATATATAAACACATTCATTCACAGTCATTCAAATGTTTGTGTTCTTTGAAATAATTTGAGAGTCACAAATGTGCACATAGGGGAACACTCCCCACATATTTTTGAAATCTTAAAAACTTGAAAATTCATTATAGGAAAGTGAGCGGTTGAAATGTAGGGGAGCATATATTGAAGACAATGAAAATTCTTGAAAAAAGGACAACTCTAGAATGAACAAGTAATATATAAAAAAAAAATTTTTTAATTCAATTCCTACTTTTTAAGTTGAAATTTTCCTCTTACATCTGGCGCCATCTTTTGGTAGATACATGCAACTTAAATCTAAAAAAAAATATAATTAATTAATTAAATTTAGTTAATGAATTAATATTTGAAAAAACTGTATTAACATCAAGTGTCATCTACTACAAGTTCAAAAAAATGTATTTGAACTTGAGTGGATGAATAAAAAGTATTTTATTAACGATTGAAAATTTGAACAAGATATATACAGGGAAAGTGTGAACTAATAGTAGGAATTGAAAAAACTTGAACGGCAAATCAAGAAGAGTGGTGAACAAGGATCACAATTTAGAACAGTTCATATGACGGAAACACAGAAAAAGGAATATCCGAAGCATTTCATTAAACTTAAACATTCAGAAAAGGAGCAGAGAATGCTAACGAAAAGGGATGAAAGAATCGCAGTAACGCAGAGCAACGAAAATGTCTTCTCCTAAACTGGTCTCACTTATAACTCGAAACCTTTGAATTTTGTAATAGTTAGAGAGTTTTTGCATAGCGTTTTTTTTTTTTTTTTTTTTTTTTTTTCATCTTCCAATATTTTTTTCTTTCTAGCGCGCATGCTCATGAAAACTTTTTTTTTAAAAAATAGAAATTAAACGCTATAAATTTAATTTAAATAAATTAAAATATTTTTTTAGAATAGTCTAGAATCGTATACTCAGAAGAAATCACAGTTTATTTGGATTTATACGATGCTGAGCAATGAAGACACATAAACGATCTTCCACGAATCATGAAAGTAAGTTTTCTAGTCTACTTTTTTTTCTTTTCTTTCTAATGCAGCTGGCAAAAAACACTTAGACAGCTTGGTCTTGGATGCCTTAAGGCAAGCGCTGCACAGACGTTACTCACTTTGCATTACCCAGGGGGCGCGTGTAACTTAAAGATAAGCCACGGACGCGGAGTAATAATGCCCCAGCAGCGCTCTACGATCACATTAGACCGGGACCTGCGGTTTAAAGTGGATTCCGAACCACTACAAGCATCCATGGTACCGCCGGGACTCGAACCTGAAACCTGTGGTATCGAGCGCCAGAGCGCTAGCCACTCGGCCATTCAGCTCCAGTCTACTTTTTATTAAAAATATTGCATCATATATTGTTTAGTTTCTTTACATTGTAGCGAGTATTAAGCTTTGCAGCAATATTCATGAGGTTTCTCTAACGATTTGTCAGAAGTTAAGCGAGAGCATTTGGCAACACGCATGTTTTTTTAAATTTTAATTTTGAAAAGTGTGCTGCCGGCAAGTATGATGTGCCAATTTTTGTCAGCCTTTGTAGAAAGCTAACTTAATATTATAATCCTATTTAATAGCAGAGTTTTTCGTGGCAGAGTGACATTAATTTTAATTTTTGACATTAGTCAATCATTTGAAAATAACTATTTTTCTTGTTTATTTAAATTCTTTATGTACTTTATTAATTCTCTTCAATAATACAATATCTGAAATGAATATTGTTACAGCATTTTTTAATGTATTACGCAAAGGCATAAAAAAATATTGAAATTATTTTATATTTACTTATTGTATTATGTATGAATAAATTGAATTAGATTCAAACATGTTGAATTAGTAGACATTCTAACATCTTATACATCAAGTATGAAAAATAAATACAAACAGAGATTATTAAAGTTTTTTTATATAACATTCATCAACAAATTTATTGAAACTTTATATAAAGCAAAATATCAAAATTTATTTGTTTATAAGAAATAAATAAAAAAGCTCACAATTTTTTGTAATTATATTCAAAAAATGAAAATTGCATAAAAGATGTCAATTGTAATGACAAAAATATGATTTTTTTTTCTTTAAAGTTTTTTTTTCTTTAAAGTTTTTATTTCTTTCATCCCATATATTTTAAAATTTATTATACTCAAGCTATGTTTGTTAATATACTAGTATTAAGCTAATTGCACTTTAAAAACACACAAATATTGTTATTTTTAATTTGATCAAAATAATTGAACTATGTTGGTTCTAATATTTATTTTATATATAAGATTATCCTTATATAATTCAGGGATTCTTTATGGAAGGTTATACTTTTTAATCAATTTGTATTAAAGCTGAAATAAAAGATAATTAAAAAGGCAGATAAGACTTTTTTCAAATGATTGAAAAATATAAGTAGTTTTCAAAGAAAGTTATTCTCTATAGGATGTCCAACATAATGAACATTAGACCATCTGTAATACTGCACTACCGAGCTATTCCTATGAGCATTAGCGCTAGGAAGAAAAATATCGAACGATAAAAAAAAACCTTATGCAAAAACTCTATATTGTTTTCAGATATTTACTTTCGGATCAATAAGCAAATTCCGATTGAAAAACAAACTTCAAATCTCGAAAGTTAATATAATCGTTCTCATGCATGTTCCTATTCAATTAATAATTTTGTATTGCATAATTTATGCGATGAAGGTAGTTTTTAATTCAAAACATAATAGAGTTTTTGCATAATGGTTTTTTTATCGTCCGATATTTTTCTTCCGAGCGCGCATGCTCATAGGAAACATTGTACCTATTGTGCATGCATATCTGTAATACTGCACTACTGAACTATTCCTATGAGCATGCGCGCTAGGAAGAAAAAAATATCGGACGATAAAAAAACGTTATGCAAAAACTCTCTATTAATAGGACGTCCATAACACTAAACTTCCTGCCAATAATTTTACGGTATTTGGTATTTTAAAAATTGCAAGAATACAATAGAAAAAATATATATTTGAAGGGTGGGAAATGAGACAAACAAAAAATATCACGAAATCATATCAAACGTTTTTACAATAAAGTTATAACATTATAGACATGTACGTTCTAATCTACCACTTTTTTTAGAATCTGGTTTTGTATAAGATCTTGGCGACAAAATGCCGATTTATGCTCTGGTTTCTCTTCAAACTCGTGCTAATCTTTCGCCTTTTACTAAAGATTACCGTGGAGAGGAACAAATAAATGAGCCTCAACCAATTTTTGGAACCCCATTTTTATGGGGTTAAAACATATAAGAAAAGGTATTTGAATACTATTAGAGGAAGTTATTATTAGTAAAAATCTTATAATCCTGCGTTCAAGACACCTAAAGCTGAGAAAGTTTCTGATAGTTTTATTTACTTGAAAGCATTTTTTTTAAAATTAATTTAAAATATTAACAGGAGCTGGTTAATAAATGGAAAATATTTTTAATCAACATAAAAGTAAAAGAGGAGTTATCAAAATTAAAAAAAACATATGACTGCTAAATAAGTATTACATACATCTGAAGCTAAAATCATGCAGCACGTTAACAAATACAGGTTATTAATTTTAAAAGTCTTTTAATATGAATTGCAAAAGTAAGAATAAAAAAGAATTGGAATATAAACAAAAACAGATTGATAAATTGAGGACTGTATAGTATTTTTCATTAGCATAAAAGTAGTAGAGAATTTTTTAAAAATTAAAAATAAGTAATTATTAGAATTTTAAAAATTAAAATCAACATGTATATACATCTCATTACTTAAAAGTGCATTACATACATCTTAATTTAAACATGTATCTTCTAGGAATAACTTTAAGCAAGTTTTTGTTTCCCCCAAAGTGCAAAGTTGTGTGCATTTACGGAGTGCCGGGGGATTAATCCCCACACCTCCAATTAACAATTAAAATTAAGCTGCATGAAAGATACAAAAAACCAAAATTAAAATCATAAAAAAGAATTAACGTTAAGAAAGCAGCATTGCTCTTAGAATTAAGTGTTTTACTATAATAAAAAACTAGGAAGAAAGATAGAGTTTAAATTTAAGATTTAATCTTTGCACAGTGCATAAAAGTTAAAAGACCCTGAAATTAGGAGAGAAAGTAAAAAGGAAAGATTGTGCATATAACACGGAGATCATGGACTAAAAGAGTGATGGCCTTTCCGACAAACTATATATACCACGAGTAGGCGGAGTTATGTGTGGTGGGCTTCTGATTGGAAGCTGTGGTGTTGAGTTAAGTTTTGTTATGGTAGAAGATGTTGTTTACATTATTTGTTCCTATCCTGGATCAATATGGATTCTTTTAGGTTCCGGGAAACTATCGAAGTCTAGCTCAAAAATTGCGCGAGGTCGTTTTTTGTAATATTTAAATGGAATATATTCAGGAAGATTTAACATTAGTGGGTTATCACTGAGTGGCACCTTGTTAAGAAAATTGATAGCTAGTTTTTTGGAGTAATTAAGAATGGGTTCTATTTTAAGATCAGCGTGGATTCGATATCTATTGTAATAATGTGGTGCATCAGTGATTCTCATTAAAACTTTATTTTGAAAGACCTGCAGTCTCTTCAGGTGGTACATGGCAGCGTTAATCCAGATAGGGGCTGCATATGTTAACACGGGCCTAATACAGGCTTTGTATGCAAGAAGTTTGTTTCCAATCGCGAGCTTGCTTTTACGCGACGTTAGTGGACATAGTGCAAAATAAGCTTTATTAGCTTGTTCGATTTTATAACTTATATGTTTTCTAAAAGTGAGTCTTCTATCTAAAATTATTCCGAGGTACTTGTATGAATCTACAAAAGGCACTGGTTCATTGAAGATGCGTAGCGGGTACATGGTATTTAATTGCCTTCTCTTATGGAAGATCAGAAGTGCACATTTACTGGGATTTACTTTAACCTTCCATAAGCTAAGCCAGGTTTGGAGTCTGTTTATAAATGTTTGAAGTCGAAACATGACAGTAAAAAGATGTTGATGCTGAGTGATGACCGCGGTGTCATCCGCATACATGGCCGTATTAATAAGTGGATCTTTCGGAAAATCATTTACATATATATTAAATAGAAGTGGTGAAAG
The DNA here is from genome assembly GCA_021605075.1 of Caerostris darwini. Taxonomy (NCBI): domain Eukaryota; kingdom Metazoa; phylum Arthropoda; class Arachnida; order Araneae; family Araneidae; genus Caerostris; species Caerostris darwini. The sequence continues at coordinate 109,886 of BPLQ01001755.1, read as the reverse complement.
GATCGACCCTTGCGGTAGACCACATTCAACACTTCTAGCAGTAGAAATTGCATTATTTATTTTTACTTTAAAGTTACGGTTGGTTAAGAAAGATTTGATGATGTTAGCCAGCGGAAGCGGAAAATTCAACTTCTTGAGCTTAAAGTACAGACCAGTATGCCATATCTTGTCGAACGCTTTCGCGACGTCAAGAAATAGTATACCGGTAAGACTTGCGGTGCTAAAGCCATGGTGTATGAGTTCTGTGACTCTGAGCAGCTGGTGTGTCGTGCTGAGATTTTTCCTAAACCCAAACTGCTCCGGAATGATAATGTTACTGTTGTTGCAGAAAAAATTTAGCCTATTTAAAATAATGTGTTCGTAAATCTTACTTAGATTGCTCAAGACTGAGATTGGTCGATAGTTTGTTGGATTTTTGGTGCTAGTTCCTTCTTTATGAATTGGAGATATTAGTGCAGTTTTCCACGCGGTCGGAAAGTAATTTAAGTTAATAAGCTCGTTAAGAATAACGACCCACCACCAAAGATACTTGTTTGGAAGGAAGCGGATCATATTGGCATTAATATTGTCAATTCCAGAGGCTTTCTTGGGGTTAATAGTCTTAATAAATTTAATGACCTCTGAGGCAGTAACATTTTGGATATAATTAGCATGGGGGCTGTTAAAATATTTTTCAGTTTCTGAAGCAATTAGATTATTAGTAAATTCATGGCTAGTATTAGGGTTTAGCTCGAATTGAAGCTTCCAACAATCTGCAATCGTTTCCGCCTTTTCGGTCGGTGATAATGCCATGTTGTTGGCGTCCAATTCGAGGGGAGGAATTAATTGGTGGGATTTCCTAAGTTTTTTAACTTCCTTCCAGAAAGCTGTTTGGTTTTCAGTTAGTGAGTCGGTATGCTTTTCCCAGATAGAATTTTTATAGATGTAGATTTTTGTTTTGATTTTATTTTCTAGTTTTTTATAGGCTTCTTTAACCGTCGGGTCCCTAGTCCTTTGATATAGTCGTCTAAGATAATTTTTATTTTTAATCATTTGTTTAATATCCTTTGGAAGTCGGCCATTAGTATTTAAAAATTTAGGTTTAGATGAATTATTAAGTGCAGCGTATAGGTCTTTAGTAAAGTTTTCTATTGCAGTATCCGCGTCCTCTTCATTGTTGATATTGATTAATTTTAAGCTTGTTTGCTGCAGTTTAAAGTTATAGTTATCCCAGTTAGTGATGAAGAGGTTAGGTATGGTTTGTGGTTTAATATTTAAATTAATGTCTAATAGACTGTTTGATTGAGACAAAAACACAACATTAATCCTGGTCATAACAAAGCAGCGGCAAATAGAAATATATCTAGTAGTATACCAGTATGCTATCTTGCAAATTATTTATCCCTCTTAAGAACGATAGATGGCGCTAAGATATGAAAATTACTTTGATAAGAAATTTTTTTAAAAAGAATTTGAAACGGTTTGAATTATCTTAATGCTAATAGTCCATCATTAACTTTTATAAATTCTGCATGAGGTTTTATGGACTTTTTCTAAAACTCATATTCTCTATTCATGATGATAAAATAACAATAGACTGAATAGATGAAGGGTTTTGTGGTTGGAACAAACTCTTTAGCTTGTTCTTACCCCCCTTTTTTTTTCTTTTTGAGGGTTGACAAAGCAAAGGTTGTGTTTTTCAGCGGAGTACCTGAGGAATAAAATCCTCGTACTTCCAGTTACATAATTAATGAATTTTAAATTAAAATTTAAACCAAAAGAGGAATTATAATTAGTAATATGCTCAGACATATTATTGAGGTCTACAGAGGGGAAAATAACATTAATAGAAGCTCTCAAGTTCTGGATTTGGATTCATTTGCTTACATATCACTAACATGGTAAACAAGTAAGCTGAAACAGGAATTAAATGTCCTTTTCAAAATAGAAAAATAAACATATGTAACAAAAAATTTTCTACATTCATCAAGAAAAAATATTTAAGAAATAAAGTTACTTGAGTTATACTAACAAACTCTAATTTAATTTTAAATAATTGCTTTTTTCCGAATTAAACAATGGCTAAAAAGAAATTTTTAAAATTTTTTTTTTTTCAATTTTTGTCCAGTTCTTCTGTCCGCATTAAAAGAGACTACGAAGTTTGCTGCTCTTTTTTTTTTTTTTTTTTTTTCTGTAATAAAAGTCTAAATATTTATTCGTCATTTAAGTAAACTTTGCTTTAATTCTTATTCCTTTTTAACTTTGCACTTGTGCAAATTGTGATAATATAAATAAATTACCAAGAGAGGACATCGATTTGCTTGGCATTCATATTACGTGTATATTGTGTCTAGTTGTATGTGTGTATTATGTCTAGATGTTAAATGCCCAAAGCAGTAAAATAGTTTTTGAGAAAATCTATATTTGAAAACATTAAAAATACTTTTATTTTAGATTATTAAGATTAGTCAGCGCATTTGTTGGAAATTTGTAACTAGTGAACAAGTAGCGCCTCTAGCGTTTAGAAAGTAATTAGCTGCATATAGGGGTAATGGGAGTACCGATTAAGAAGTTCCATTTATCTTTACTTCACATTAGGTTTCAAAAAATTTCGAAAGTTACATTAAAAGAAACTGAAATAATTTAATTGCTAATTACAATTTAATTAAGTGATTGTCGATAGTTTTAATTAAAAGCAGTTTTTTTTCTTCTTTGAATTAGTTGTTTGATGATGATGGATTGCAAAAACATGGAAAGGAGTTCCTCTATATGTTTTTCTCTGACCATTGCTATCATTTTCAATTGTGTATTTCAAGCACATTTTTCACTTTAACTATTTATTAGTTTCATATATTTACTCATTAAATTGAAATTATCCATTGAAATAAAAAAAATGCGTTTAAAAGTACGTTTGTTGAAACTAATTCAGAAAATTGAGAAAACATTATTTTCTTCTTAAAAATAAATTTTGCATGAAAACGACGACAATTTCTAGAAATGTAAAGCAATATTTAATATTTATTAAACATATTGTAATTATCCGTTTTAGAAAGTCTATTTACCACTTTAAGTAATTCACACTAATATAGACTATAAATATTGTAGAGCTCGCAAGGTAGAGTAGGATGGTCCGATGTCGAGTAGGTTTACAAACGAAACCAATTTTCCAATAGTGTATGATTTACTTCTATCTCCCCGACGAAGTTGACCATCCTTTTTGTTTTTCATTGTTGGATATTTGTTAGCATGTGCATTTTTTTTGCCTATTAATCGTTTTATGCACAATACACATTTCAAAAATTCGCACTCTCTAATTATTTGAAAAAGGTTTTCGGAAGAATTTTTTGTATTAAAATATGGGTAATAATCGTTCCGGACACAATAAGTAATTTAACTCTGATAAATCCTCTAATATTTGACAAATCTCCCTTGAATTACGGTAATTTTTTCTTACGTAATTGTAGCATTATATGGAGTCCTTCACCATGTGTGTTTTAGTGCTTACTTCCCATAACGCTGTTTTTTTTTCCTCACAATATAATCATATAAAAATGATTTTTTTTTCGCCTTTTTTTATTGATATAAGTAAACCACTATAACATTTAGTGTTATAAAAGTATTTATATGCTGATTAAATATATTTCATCAATCAATTCACTTCGTTCCAAATATGGATCCAAAAACGAAGTTCAATGCTATGAATAAATTTTTTTTATTGCCATTGAATATCCATTTTACTTGAAGTAATATATGTATGTTTGTTCGGGAGATAATTTTTATTATGGTCATTTGAATCATAATAGTTAATTGGCTATTTGACTTAATATTTGAACTACGAAAGGAAAATATACAGATCACATAACTCAAATCGAGTTGTGGCGCCATCTAAGGACCAACAGGGGAATTATGTGAGAAAAAAAATAAAGAGTTCAGAGCAAGAGTTAATCTGAATGAAATGTTTAAAAAAATAATTTGAGATAAAAAAAAATAAAATGAATAAAAAAAATTATGTTTTGAATTGGAGCTATTTATAATATATGGAAATATGTAATAAAGCAAACATTTATTAATGCATATATAAATGTATTAAAAATATTAACAAAATTTGTGAAAGTAGGTGTAATCTGTTTGATTGTAAAAAAAAAAAAAAAAATCCGTCTGTCAAAACAAATTTTTGACAGTAAAAAAAAAAAAAATTCAACACTAAAAAAAAATTGTGAAATATATGTACAAACGAAAAAGAAACCAACGCATTGTAGATGTTTTATGACAAAAAATTTTTTTTTTTTTTTTTTTTTTTCCATTTGACTTGGCTATTAACATAGAAATTTGAAATTTATTTGATTTACGTGCTATCACTATGCATTACAATATGTAAAGATTGTAACCAGTAATAAAAAAAAAAATCTGACATAATTCTTCACATATAAATTCAAAAGTTTGAGGTTTCTTCCCTCAGCCTACATAACATACATAATTTTTATTAATGAAACACTTTAAAATATTGAATAATAAAGAAAAAACATATTGATAACCTTTTTTTTTTTTTACTAAACAGTTCTTTACGGTGTTTTTGTTTGTTGTTACTGTACTTTGGTGGCCTTCAAGTTTCTGTGTTCCTCATTTGGGTGTACTATGAACAGTTCAAGGTAATGAAGGAAAAACAACTAGGAGTTACTACATCACAATTTATGGGTAGTACGGGACAAATCTCAATAGATTACTCATGAATATTATTTTTCTCATGAATAAAATTACTTCTGATCCACAGACAGGCTTCTCTTAGAAAAATAGAAACATTTTTAGTGCGATTGTGTTCACTTTCACAAAATGAATTCTTCTGAAACAAAGATTGGTGAATTTTTGAAATCATTCCAATTTTCTATTGATTAGCTATTTAAAACGGACAACATCATTTTTTTTTTTTTTTTTAAAGAAAAAAAAAAAAAAAAAAAAGAAAGGTTAACAAAATTTTGTACTTCGATATTATTTGCAAATAAAATATTACTGTTATTAAAAATTTTTTTTTCAATTTGTTGTAAAGGAATTCTTAATTTTTAAAGTAATAAATGTTAAATTATTCGTTATAATATCAAAAAAAGCATTTTGTTCATTATCCATAAACAATGATGCAATAGAATAAATAAAATGAAAATAATTTGTTTTAATCGTTTAATAATGGTATTTTGGAATCAATAAATAAGAAGGAATTATAAAATACAATATTCACATTCAAAAATTCACATGTCAGATAAATATTATCATCTGATGATAATAAAACTAAAGTATTTATTTCATTTTTTTCTGGAGAACTTATAAAATTAACCGAAATATAAATATATATTTTTATTTTATTTATCAAAACAGAATTTTGAAGGTAAACTTTTTGTTTGGAAATTTAATGAAAGTAGAACGGATATTCAAAATGCCTAAGCTAAATTTGAACTTACATAGATGAAAAGTAAATGCCTTATCCGCTTTATTTTTAATTAATATTTCAGCTGAAAAATCTTTAAAAATGAACTAATTTTTAAAGATTTTTCCAGCACTTGAACTAGTACAGCAAGATTTTCAAGTTTTTAGCGGGTTTTCAGCACAGCAAGATTTTCAAGTTTTTAGCGGGTTTTCAGCACAGCAAGATTTTTAATTACATTTGAACTATATTAGAGATAGGTAATAATAATTCAGAAGCAAACCTCAAAAAATATAGAGAACAAATATTTTAATGAAATCTTCCATAAACAAAAAAAAACATGATGTTGCTTATTGCCAGTAAGTATTTTGAAATACGAAGTTTTTTGGTTCGTCGCTCTACGGTCATTTTGTGCATACACAAACACACAAACAAAATTATTTAATAAAATAAATAAAACACCTGTTTTATTTTTTTTTTTTGAGGAGGGGGAGGGGGAAGACACCAAATCTTGGTTCTGGAAACGCCATTTTTTTTGGGAAATAATTATATTTCTTAAAGATCGTCATTACAGATATGCTCCACACGTTTCAGCAAACAATTTTTTATGACATCTACATCTGGTCCCTAATTGTACCGAATTTTTAACTTAAATTCGTTTAATTTTTTAAATTTAAATCTTTATTTTTTTATCTTACTTTTATATTATTTTAAGTATTTTTCACTACTAAGTACTATTTTTAAAAACATTATTTTATTAACACTTAAGCAGACAATAATTAATTGAGTTAATGAATAATTAATGAATTAAGATGAGGAGGTTAAGGAATGTATCCCCATTGATACTTCGTAATCGGTACTCCAGTTGCGCACACTGTAAGCTAATTAGACCGGGTCCGACTTTTTAATGTGGATTCCGAACCACTGACAAACATCCATGCCACAACCAGGATTTGAAACTGACGGCTGTGGAAACAAAGGCCAGAGCGCTAGCCAATTGCCCATCAGGCCACAATTTTTTTTAATAGTATTATGGGAATAAAATGGCTTTGAGTCTTTTTGAAACCGCGCAAGTACTTCATAACTGGGTCCTGATGGCCGATATTGGGTTCGAATCCCGGCGGTGCCATGGATGTTTGTAGTGGTTCGGAATCCACTTTAAGCCATAGGTCCCGGTCTCATATGAGCGTAGTGCGCCAGTCAGCCCAATCAGACTTCTCACCCACATCATTCCCAAACTAGCTCTAGGCATAGTGATGTGGTGTGGCGTAGTCGTAATACTTCGTAACTAGTATATCCCCTGTACAACAGCCTATGCCATTGGCAATATCAAATGAGTGTAATTGTTTTTTTTTATACAAAACGCAATCATGGACTGCCTTTTAAAAGTTTTCGGCATTTAAAATTATTGTTTCAGATATTAGATTAAAGCTTTCTGTCTTATGAATCAGATATTAGTTTCAACGCAATGTAATGTAATGATTTGATCTTGTTTTATTTGTCAGAATATCTGTAATCAAAACCTTTGATGTAGACTTTAGATAATAAAAAAAAAATATGTAATAGATTAAATAAGATAAAAATAATTTGTTTTTATCGTTTAATAATGGTATTTTGTAATCAATAAATAAGAAGAAATTATAAATTACAATAGGGAAATCCATACTGAATTCGGATTCGAATCTTAGCTTCGAAATATGATGAGTACCATCATTGCCAGCAGTACGTTCCAGTAATATATTTAAAGAAATGAAATGAAATTAATAATATTGTTTTTATTCAGCCAATGTGGCATTTTTAATTCAAATTAGATGAGATTGTTGTGTATACTTCGAAAAGTTCCTTTTTACAAGTCGGAAATTGCAAGAATGAAGATTTATCAAAAGAAAGACATGTCAGAACAGGTAATTGTTTATTAAAAATCCAATAATTGAATATTTCATGTATTAATAAATAATAATATTAAAATGAATAATAATTGAATATTTAATTTAATGAATTTTTTAATTAATAACTGAATATTTAATTTATATATTGTATAGCATATAAAATTACTATGATGAAATAGAAATAGCTTTTAGTATATAGCATTGTATTTCCCTAAATATATACAATAAATTTTCTATAAGAAATGATAGAAATTGAGTATTATTACTGTAAATAGATACGATTTAAAGTGGTTTTACTTTTCTTCATTCCTTGAAGAGTATTTATGCATTTATAAATCAAACAAATATGTTGAAAAAACCTTTGTTGAATTATAACTAAATGATATAACGTTATTGTAATAAAATTAAAGTCAAGGTTGTGATTAAATTTTTAATTTTATAAGAAACCGACTTATATTATATTCATTATTATTAATTTTAACTTATAATTAGAGATAATTAGAGCTTAAACGTTGCATCAGATAAAATAGAAACCAATCTCTCTTCAATATTTTAAATCTTATAATTAAGAATTTTGACTGCAAACCAACTCTTAGTTAAGTTGATTTATTTAGAGAAACAATTTATTTGTATAGTATTAACACCATAATCACATAAATTAAGAAAACAAATTAATATTTTTGATAACAGAAGATAGAAAATGCTAGATCAGAGGTGGTCAACCCAAATGATCTTTCCGGCCAGTTTGGAAATGCAACATAACTCCGCGGGGCCGCATGCAAAATTATATATCCCCTTATTAGATTTAGACCCACTATAAACATTGTTTTTGGAGAGAAATATTCTAACATAATAAGTTTTTTGTTTTTGTTTTTACTAATAATCTTGCATGTAAACATAGATAATATAATATGACATTTATAACATATGTCACTAAAAGCACATTGTAAAGAAATATATAACACTAAAAATGAAATATAAAAAATATATAAATAGAAATGAAATAAAAAAAACGAAATCATTAAAAAGTATTTATTTTACTGGTGCGATATGTGTTTCTCCACTCTATCACTTAGCTTTAGCAAATCGATCTCAATTTGGGTATTTGCACATCGTAATAGGTGATGCGCCCGTTATGCTTGAGCGTGTTTTGTTGGGTCAATTTTTTTTCACCAGAAAATGAAAAACAGATTCGCAGACCAAAAGCGCTAGCAATTTGAACTAAGAGTCTGTTTTGCTCTGCTATCAACAATCAACTGTGCTTCTCTAGGGATGGTCATTGAGGTCATTTAAATTGAAGTAAAATATAATTTAAATATTCTGCGAACTCATAACTGTAAACTCATAAATAAAACAGGCAGTATCTATTATATATTCGCAAGAATATTATTTTAAAATCAATGTTAGGATTAGCACACATAATGTATTTTTTTTTTTAATACATTGATTTTCACTACTTTGGTCATTATAAAATATATTTTATAAAAGTGTGATAAATCTCACGGGCCGCAAAAATATTCAAGACGGGCCGCGGGTTGGCCACCCCTGATTTAGAGAAACAATTTATAGCATATTAGCACCATCATCACATAACTTAGAAAACAAATGAATATTTTTGATAACAGAAGATAGAAAATGCTAGATAAATAAAATAGATCAATAACGCTACACAGCATTCCGATGTGAAAAAATTTGTTACTCATTGGCAATTGTTATGTTTGGTTTGTCCAATATAATTAACAACTGTTCTTGCTATTGTTTTGATTGCTAAAAATTAACGAGTTGCAATATAATGATTGTTTTCCAAGTTTTTTTCAATTCCTACTATTAGTTCACACTCTCCCTATATATATTTATATATCTTGTTCAAATTTTCAATCGTTAATAAAATACTTTTTATTCATTCACTCAAGTTCAAATACATTTTTTTGAACTTGTAGTGGATGATACTTGATGTTAATACTGTTTTTTCAAAAATTAATTCATTAATTTAATTTAATTAATTTTAGTTTTATATGGGATAAAAAAAATTTTGCCACTTAATATTGTGATTCTATCATATGTATATATATATTTATATTAATTGTAATTATTTAATAAAAAGTAACTAAAATAAAATTTTTCTTTGTTGACCTAAGTAGGAAGTGACTTAAAATTTTTTTTTTTTTTTTTTATATTGTTTATGGTAAAATTAAAAAAAAAAAAGTGATGTTTCGTAGTGAATCTTCGATAGTACTACTTTTGTATGTGTACAATTCATTTTTATTACATAAAGCTATGTTCTCAACATTTTCATTTTTTTAAACACTTTTTATTGGTGTACTTAATTTAGGAAAAAACAGCTTTAGTGCATTTACAACGTAGGCATACGCTAATGGAAGGCACTTGTGAAGTAGACCCGGGAAAGAACCTCAGAAGGTCGCGGACCAATAGCTTGGATAACATTTTAGAAAACAATTTGCTACAAGACATCGAGGCTAGCGCAGTAGAAGAACATGAACTCAATAAAAAGATGAGGAAATTATCTCGTATTCCTACCGTCGTTATTACAGAAAGTGAATTGGCTTCGTCATCGCTTTACAAAAATAGGAAAGGTAGAATTTTATAAGACTCTTGTATTAATTTTTACTTAGAAACTAGGATTTTATAAGCAAGATTTTATTTGTACTACTGTGCCCCAAAAATTAAGACCAGTTATTTTTTTTTCAAAAACTCTATTCTTCCAAATTTATTTCATCGCCTTCAAAGTAATCACCTCCGGACAGAAAGCATTTATGCAAAGCATTTTTTTCCAATCCTCAATTCATGCTAAAAAGTGATCGGCAGAAATGGTCTTCAAAGCGCGCGGTGATTCATGTTGAATCTTTTCAATCGACTCAAAACGGTGTCAGCGGAATGGTCTTTCGAATTTAAGGAATAGCCAGAAGTAGTACGATGCTAAATCAGGTGAATACGGTGGTTTTGGAATGATATCGGTTTCATTTTTAGCGAAAAAATCACAAAGAATCAATGCAGTGTGGGCTGGCGCATTCGGTACCAATCGAGATTTGACGCGTAAGAGGCCCAAAATGGAATTGACCGATCCTTTTGAGATTCCAGCATCCTCAGCAAGGTCTTTAATTGTAAATTGACGGTTTGCAAGCAACAAATCCTTAATTTTTTGGACGTCAGCTTCGTCGGTTGATGGTAGGCCAAAGAGCTATTCGTCTTCAACGCGTTCTCTGCAATTTAATGCAAGTTCATTGCTCAATTAATTCAGACATTTCAAAAATCGCCGGAATCCGTTTTAGCGTCTCACAAAGCCAAGCGTAACTCAAACACCAATGAATATTTTGACGCCAAATTTCACGCAGATGTCAAGGACAGTGCCAGCAACCTAAAAGAGAAAAAAAAAATTGAAATTAGATAATTCCCGAGAATTTTGAATTGAAAATTGGTCTTAGTTTTTGGGCACAGTAGTATTTATTTTTTAGGGATATTTGATGATTTTTTGTAAAAGGTCGTTTCATATAAAATATTTAACTATTTGGTGTAATTTAAACTTCCAAATTAATTTGAAAAATTAGTTATGATGATATTTATAAACGGTTAAATATTTTTGAACTAAAATAGATTTAAATAATAAATTATGTTTTAAAAAAATGTTAAACAAGAATATACTATTTTTTTGTTTAGATATAGTGCTGGACATAGACATTTATCATGAAGGTATCTAATAGTCATAGATTTTGCAAATTACATAATTGACTGATTTCTTCTATACTTCTATATCTATAATTCAATGTCTATTCCAATCAATGTTTTCCTAATATCATTTACCAGCAATGTGAAAATTGATGGCTAGTTTTACATATTGGAATTAAATTTGCCTGTTGACGCAGAAAATCTTATCACTCTTTATGCTTGGCAAAAAAACTCCAGCAAACTCATAATCATCCGAAAGTCATAGTTTTATCGTTGGCATTAAATTTTCTGAAAACTGTTGATAGTAAATTATATGAAAATTGTTGAAAGTAGTTAAAAATCAATAACTGGCACTAATACGGAATTGATTGCTCAAAAATGGAACGATGGTAGTGTTTATAACGGCTTTGATACATTAATGCTCTAGATCATAGAAATCTTATACTCATGTCCAAAATAAATCCATAGCCATATGATATGTACATCTCAGGTAAAGAATAAGGATATTTAAAACACTAAGTAATGAATCATGCAGTACAAAGTGATATTGTTTGTAAGATCTATTTAATTTAACTTTAGAAGGCATTAAATTGAACATTGCACATGGACAAACAAGATATTTTAAGAAAATTTGATTTTTCTTACTCGGCCTTATATCAATATATGACTGCACAGTAGACACTATTCGTAGACGTCTTGTATTATAACATTGGCATACTGATATAGAATCTGTTATTTACCAGTCCAATTTTCTTCTATATCTATAATCTAACAAACCAGTATTATATCTCGGATATGTTACGGTTTGTTGTTCCTATAGGCCTTAACATAATCTCTCAATCAAACAATGTACAATTCTGTTTCGTATACAACGTTGTATATTTCCCCACTAGACTTTATTCGTTTACTTTAGCCATTACGTTCAATATGTCTGACGCATTACTGTTCATACTGGCATTACCCCCAGCACTCTCCCTCCAGTATCTGCAATATTATGTATTAAGCTGTTAAGTTGATTAAATTCGGGTGCAATATTAAAATGACCATGTACTAGCAATTATTGCAGGTAAAGGAAAATCTGATTTTTATTTTCGCTTTTTTTTTAAAGTTTTTTTTTCTGTATGTATAATTCGTATACATAATATATTTAGAAATTAAGTATCGTTTATTATTTTAGTCCTTCCTGTTGAGACATTATACCTTCCTTCTTTATCAGAATTTAGTTTAAACCTTTAAATCGTCTTCTTTTTTCAAATGCTTTACGCGCCTTCGCGTCAACGCATGTTCTCTAATCTTGTTGGTCAGCTTATAATACGATAAATTTGATTTGGTTTGTCGCTCTACGGTCATTTTTTGCACACTTTAGCCAAATTAGACTGGAACCTACAGTTTAATTTGGATTCCGAACCGCTAACAAACATTCATACCAACGCCAGAATTTGAATCTAAAGCCTGTGGTATGAATGGCCGGAGTGCTAGCCAATTGACCATCAAGTTGCAGGATAAATTTGAATCACCATTGTTCCTCAGTGGCCCCTCAATTTGAAACAAACATCTCTAGAATGTCGATTGAGATCTCGCCTATTACCTACCTTTTCAGTGGAGAGATTTTTAGGCTTGTAGATTTAACATGCTTATATCTGAGATAATTCTGGGGATGTTTGATTTAATTTTTATTTCGAATCCATTCCATACCTTTTCCCATGCTAGACTTCTATTTTAGCCTGAAATAGAATTTCTTCAATCATGAAATTCCATCAACAGTAACTTATTGCTTTATTTTAGTTATATATAATCATAAGGAATAAGTTTGTCTCCGTTTTTACTAATTCAAATGCTGGAATATTTTCCTTGCCCAAAAGCTAAAAAATACCAAAAAAATTGGCGACCTTTATTAATTGTCTAGTTCAAAATTCTAAGAGTATTTTTACTGAATTCGATCTCGTAATGGGCCAATTTCGACTTGGTCGATGGTTGTTACTCGCTTTCGGAGCATATCTTCAAGCTATACATGCCCCCCGAGCAGTGCTAAATGAGTAACAGCGATGCAGCCTTTGCTTATGGCCTAAAGATTAACTGTCTCTGTATCGCCAGCTGCATTATAGCAACAACAACTTTTACGGAATGAATTTATACTTCTGTTAGCAGAATCTTAATTCGCCTACAATTTTAATTGCGTCTAACAACAGAAATTATTTTCTTAACAAAAGAAAGATTACATTAAGATCTTTTGTTAACAATTAAACATTTAAATAATATGTTAATAACTTCCATATTGTGTACAATGATTGTAAGTCTATTTTTTAAATATTATACAGCCAAGATAAATTCAGATGACGAAAGTGCTGATGAACCTGAGCCCAATATGCCTACTGTAGACGCTGAAAATCCAGAGCCCAGATATTTGAACGATCCTAATTTGAAACCTGTTCCTATACAGGTACATCGTCCTGAAAAGGTATCTTCTTGCTGTTGCTATTTCAGTGTCGCTGTAGCAATCTGTCTTGTTTCTTTGGGTATTATCATTGCTATTGGGGGAATTGTGTATATGGAATTGTTCTCCGCTTTTAAAGAAAAACTAGAGACCACTCCAATTATAGACACAAACAAAGATGATCTTATGAATATAAATGAAATGCTCTATGAACTTAATGCAAAAAATGTTTTGGGCAAGAATGAAGAAATTAGAATGGAGGCTTTGCCGAATGAAAATAAATTCACAAAATCTGAGACTCTCACTCATTTCGTAGAAGAAATATCAACTGTCGAATCTTTGCCGATTGAAAACAAGTTCACAAAATCTGAGACTCTCACTCATTTCGTAGAAGAAATATCAACTGTCGAAACTTTGTCTTCCTCAGAAGAACCAATTGTTTTTGACAACGAGATAGTATATGAAACGAAAGAAATACTTTATGAGCCTTTGAATGACAACAAAGAAAAGCCGCCAAACAATACAAATGTGGATGAACAGCATAATAAGACTGAGAAATCAAATCCTAATGAATTTGAAATATTTTTAAGTAATCTCCGTGCTGTTGCTGGTAGGCTACAGGAAAAAGTTTCGGACAAATCTTCCGACAGAAATTTACATTCAGAATCCAATCAAAATTTGGAACATACAGAAGAAACCCATCTAGAAGCTGTAGTGCCCCCCAAAAATTTCAGTGATCCTAACTTGGCAGTAGATTCTTTGCAAGAAACTAATGACAACCTCATAGAAAATGACAAATTTATCCCGGAATCAAGGAATGTCCTAAATGAAAATTGGAATAATCAGTCATTAGTATCTGAAGAGAACTTTGAGACTGGAAATGATAAAGATCATGAATTAAATCTTGATGCATCAAAGAACCAGAACCAGTTACTGCAAGATTCTTCAGAAACCGATCTTCAAACTGAACACTCAGTTGATTTAAATTCCAGTGCTTTTCATGAGCATTTGAATAAAGACACAGAACGCAATGAACAAGAGTTTAATTTAAATGATTCGGATCATACACAATTAGTATTTATTCGTCCAGCTGTCGAATCAAAAGCAGTGCCTGTTCCACTCGAGTTTTTACGACGTATTGGATTCGATATGAAAAACGTTAGCTTGCATCAACCATTAAGTCCTCATGACATGGATATAAAGTTCTCACTTGCTGAAGCTCTAAAATATCTGAGATCTTTAGATGTTGATAATAAATTACCGACGTCACGAGAAAAAAGTGATGTTCCAATTATCAACACCAAAAAGGAAGGTGAATCAAAGCCAAACGTTGAAGCTGAACAAGTGAAATATTTGGATATATTGAGGGAAAGGGGATTTTAAATTTTTAATGCCCTGTTTTATTTAATGTATCCATAGCAGGGTATTTGTTTTAAATTTAAATGTTATATTATTTCATGTAATATGAAAATATGCACATTTTTTTACTATTAGGGTTCTTGTTTATAAAATGTTTAATTTTAAAATTGCAAAAGAAATTTAAAATCTTGTGCTATACTGATGTATTTTTCAACTTTTTAATTTTACGGATTAAAAATACAAATTATTATTGAAATGTACCTAAAATACATGTTAAAATTAAGCTTCATGTGATATGTAAATTACAAGAACTAAACAAACATTTCAATAAAAATTTTTATTGAATTACAAAAAAATATTTAAAACTTTGCATTCGACACAATATTTTATTCTTTTTAAATATATTAAAAACATTTTGTCACATTACAGATGTATTGATTTATTATTCAAAGGTCTTTTACAAACAGAAAACTGAATGCAATATAAAATGATAGAAGAAAAGCACTTGCAAAATTTGAGTGATTACAATACAGAAATAGGTTAAAAGAGTACAAAAAAGGAAAATTGATTATTAAAACGTTGAATTTTGAAGGTTCCCCCTTTTATGTATATTGGAAGTTGAAAATGTATTACGATGAAATTTACACTTTTTAAAATCCAAAATATGAGAAATTTACATTTATTAAAAATGCTGTTTGCATCCATTTTTTTGCAAATTCCAAAGCGCGTTACCGTTGTAACTTGTTGATAAAAAAACATTTTCAGCTTTAAAACTCACAAATTTTAGATAAAGGGTTAATAAACATGCAAGAATGTTAGACAGCCAACATTAGAAGATTCCGCTGCACTGTAAATTTCAAAAGTTCGAATTTTATTCAATAAAGCAACATGTTTCTTAAAAATCTTGCTTTTTAGACTTAAAAAGAATAATTTTTTTTTACCGAATATCATGAGAGCTTCTGAAAAAAAAAAAAAGCTTTTGTAAAGATCAGCTCCTTTCTTGGTGCTAACTAATGCCAAAATATAAACTGAAGTAGGCAAGATTAATTCTTGGCAATGTTGACGTTCACAACTGTGCTTACCGAAACTGATAAAAGAACTTGCCTCATTTTTCTTCAAGAATTGTCCGATAGCGTATTACACACAAATCAGGTCTAATGTCACATAAATAGGAGAAAGTTGCTGTCGATGATTCTTCCATCTATTCGTATCATATAATTCATGTTTTCTACGTAGCACCATTCAAAAAAAAAAAAAAAAATAACAAATGATCGTCACTTAAATGTGGCTCTGTCTCCTCCTTGCCGTTTCAGTTTCTTCTCGATAACTCGGTATGCTGTTTCGAGATTCAAAAGGTTCCATTCTAAGATTTCCCCTTGCCGATTCGACATCGGATTCGTCACTCATCGCCATGTTGACGTTTCCATTGCCATTTGGCCGGCCTGCAATAAAAATAAATGCCTTTTTAGGAAAATAATTACCATATTATTTGATTAAATATATATTGCACTCATTGCTTAAATCCAAACTCCAATTCTAAGCCTTATAATTAACTAATATACAATATATATATATATGCATGATGTGTGCTGTATTTGATTTTGAAAAACTCGCAAAGTAAGATTTTCAGCAGCAACAAACCATACAATATTTTACTTCATATCAATAACGGGAATTTTACTAAAAACAAAATATATAATCTGCATTAAATGTATTATTGGTTGTAGCTTAAAAAGCAAATTGCTTTATTGCTACTAATTGATTATTCCGAGATAAATTTAGCATCAGGCGGTCTGATGGCCAATTAGCTAGCGCTCTCGCCTTTGGTACCACAGACTTCAGGTTCGAATTCTGATTTAACATGGATGTTTATTATGGTTTGGAATCCACATTAAACTGTCTCTAAATAGCCTAAAGTGTTAAAAAAAATGACCGTAGAGCGACAAACCAAATTACGAACCCAACATTACAACAGGCTAATATAATAGATAATAATGCATAATAAAGTATAAAATATATTCACATATACTTCTATGTCAAAATTAGAAAAAATATTACAAAAATAAGTACAGCTCCCTTATAATATAATTGAATTTTAACTAAAACATTTTTCAAAGATTTACAATTTCTATGAAAGGTAACATTTTTTCAAAGAATACATAGCAGCAAAATTTGCAATTATCACAAAAATTAGGTAATTAACTGTCCAATTTATGTTGAAATTAATACTGACTTATGTATTATTTTCAACATTATTCACTATGAAATCTCCTATTAATATTATTTTTATCATCTCTTTTTCATTATTGAATAAATAATAGTCCTTACCATGAAATAATTCATCTATTCTTCGAGATTCTATAGTTCGAGGCCTACCGCCGTTTCTTAATACGTAATCATTTTTGGCGCCAAGAGTTTCCATCTTTGGGCCTCCATTTCCCAGAATGTGATTTCGACGTACTTCTAAAGCTCTTAAAGTTTCTCTGTTGCGCCCCAATAGATGCAATCCACTTAAAACAGGCGTAGCTGCAAGAATGAGAAATTCATGATTATATATTTGATACATAAAGAGCAGAGTATAATTATTTTTTAGCATGAAACGATTTACACATATACAAAATAATTAAATGGACATTATAACATGATAGTATAATATCTGAAATGTACTGAAGGCAATTATTACTTGAAAGATCCTTAAACTGCAACAATAAACTTTTTAAAATGTGAAATGACTTGGGAGTAAAAAAAAAATATAAAGATAAAGAAGTAGTTGTAGAATAATTTGTGTCATACCCAAGTTGCAGTTATCACGACTTGAACGATTTACTTTGACTTTTTAATTAAAAATGATGGGCGCATCATTTTTAATTAAAAAGTCATATACAATAAATTATAATTATTATATTTTCTATGAAATTTAATTGACATCGACAAATATGATTTCAACATTTTTACAAGGAAATTATATATTGTAGTGCTCAGGTTGGACAACCAAATTGTAATTGGATGTGTTTGGCTTGAGATACTTGAGTTCCTGTTTTGAGAACACACGGCTTTATTGACACACCACACACATACAATTAAAGACGTACACTATTTAGCATATTTAAAGACATATAATTATAGAGTCGTGGAAGGATTCCACTTCTAAGCCGAAAATCCGATACTCAGCTACGAGCAAGGTGCACGAAAGATACTTCCTCTCCAGATGAGAGTCTCGAGGCCTACTGACCATTTCTTCTGAACGTCATAGGGGGCATTCTTGCCAATGCGCAGGAGGAAACATGGTTACAATATATAAATTCGCAAAAAAATGAAGACAAATATCATGAGAAATTTAATAGAATATTGATAACTTTCATGAATGAAATATTGATATTTTTCATGATTGAAATATTCATAATTTTTGATATATTTTTTTTAATCAGTTGACTGCTAAACAAAACACTTTATACGCAGAAATTTTAGTTTTAATAAGGTGCGTTTGAATATATAACAGTTATTTGGTCTAAGATCAAACTAAATAATGCATATTATTTATAAACGAAATGCATTATTTATTTTCTTTGTACATCAGTGGTATTATATATAAAATCTCTGATTTTTTTTTGAAGATTTTTTTTATTAAATTTTCGTAATAACTTTTAATGCTAAATATCTAATTTTCTTTTTTAGCTTGAGATGTTAGTGCGAAAACTTAAAGTAACTCTTTTGAAAAACAAATAGACGGTAACGATGATGACAATATTTTCATTATCAACCAGAAATTCAATGAGATTTTCTTAATTTTCTCCAATACAACAGATATCACAGAAAAAAAAAATTGTATACAGCATTAGTATCTTCTCTACATTATTTCAAAACATTTATGTTACCCATTATGAAGAGTCAATAAATTATACCGATGGTACTATAAAAAAAATAATAATATTGAATGCTTTCAAATATGTCCTATTCATGCCACAGTAATAGTTAGCCCTAACTAGATATGAATAATCATTCAAATCCCACTCACGGCTCAAGTTATAGTAATTGTTTTGAAAACAAGTAGATAGTAATTATGGTGACGTTATTTTCATCGTAAATCAGAAATACAAGTTGAAATTTTTTTTAAATTTTCTACAATACGACATATATATTTGAGAAACTTCGTGTAAAAAAAAATATTATCTTCTCTTACAATGTCCGCGACCTGATGGCCAATTTGATAGCGATCTGGCCTTTGGTACCATAGGCTTCAGGTTCGAATCGTGGCAATAGGATGGATATTTGTTAGGGATTCGGATTCCACGTTAAACTGTAGGCACCGGTCTAATTAGCCTAAAGTGTGTGCAAAATTACCGTAGAGAGACAAAATCAAACAGCTCAGCTATCTCAGTTCCGATATTCATCGTGATATCAACCAGGTTGCATAAAAAGGCCTAAAATGATCAAGTCCTTTGCCTGGCTTCATATAATTAAATTTAATACTTTGAGGCTTCCGAAATAATAATAATGTCTTCGTCCTATATTATCCGTTATAATGACAATTAATTAACGAATTAAAGGTAAGTTGGCCAACTTACTTGGGCACTTACCGGCGACTTTGAGTTCTGATTCTTGAGCGTTGATGTTCATGAATCTTTTTCGGAAGGCAACGTCCAGAGTGCCGATACGGTGGCCTTGGTTCTTTCGCTTTTCCAGGTTCTGTATGGTCTTTCGTCTGGCCAGTCTGTCGCCGTAGGTGGAATCTTCGCTTTTTTCGTCGTCGTCGATGCCTCGCAGTCTTTGCAGTTGTTTTGCGATCTGGACGGCATTTCGATCTATGAAGGCATCGTCGCTGATATCTTCAACCTACGATGATTGGTAGCAATAAATATCATGACATTTAAATATGCAATATATTGTTTTAAAAAATTTTGAGGACTATATTATTTAAATTGTCAAAGTACAAAAGTCTTGTTAGTGAAATGTTTAGATTTTTTCATTAACTGTATCGATCATGTTTGCAATAGGGTTGTAAAATTAATGGAACAGTATTAATAGTTTTATTAATGTTTGCCGGTAAAAATTATGAAACTCTAAAGTTAAAAGTTTTCTTAATTTTTTTAAATTTTATTATTTAAGTATTATTTATACATGGGGCCTGAAGGCCGATTGACTAAACTCCATGCCATAGGGTTTCGGATTCGAGTTCCGTCTGTGCCATGAATGTTTGTAGTGGTTCAGAATCCACTTTAAACCGTAGGTCCCGGTCTAATATGACTTTAGAGTGTTGGGCATAAATGCAAGATCATTGAGCGTTGGGCATAAATGCAAGATCATTGAGCGTTGGGCAACGCTACCTTGTAAAAAAACAACATCTCTTGTCTCAGACAGACGGCCTTGGCCAACCATATATAGTGGTTGGTGCTCCAATATATAGTGGTTCGGAATCCACTTTAAATCGAAGGTCGCTGTCTAATATGACTGTAGAGCGTTCTTCAGCTACTCGGAGTCAAGTCAGACTTCTACCTATGGATGCTCTATCACAACAGAAGCTGCCCTTTTATCTTCATCAATGAGTTGACAATTCATGGGATGTCTGTCCCGGTCTGCAGGACATTGAGATGATCGCGTATATAGAACATTAGCTAATACTAAAAAGTTCATTTCATGCGGAATAACTTTATTAATCAAACGAATTTCACCCAAAAGATTAAAAGAGTTTTAATAAACTCAATCAACAAAGCTAAACTGCTACATGTGCCCTTAGAATAAATAATATATATATTCAACTAACCTTTTGATTCCAACAGCCAAGTTCAATAGAGGCCATGATATGCGACAAGGTTCCGAATCGATGGAACAACATAGCTGTGAACTGGATGACCAAGATAAGAGCGAAGAAAACAGCAAACACCAGACCGATGGGTTCCAGCTGCAAGAACTCCTTGTCAATCCTCACTTCACTTGTCTCGGGAATGTAGGTGATATTGGTCTTCACCCCTAGAGGCCAGTCCCAGTGCAAGAGGTCCTTATTCAGTTGCATGAGGAACACGATGAGAATGAAGAGGGCGTTGAACATGAAGAACCCGAAGACCACTTTGTTCCTCAGTTCTTTCAGTTCGGCGGCCACACGAGCCTGCTGTTCTTTGTTGCTGTCCAAGGGGAAGAGATACTTTTCGATGAGATCTTTCCAGAACTGCATCTCGGCCGGGGACAGGTACTCCACCTCGCACTTTCTGAGAGCCTTATCTTCGATCCAGTAGGGGTTGATGAGGTCGTCTCTTTCTTGTTTGGGTTCTAGGAAAGGACATTATTTAAAATGAAATTGTCTCAAGTTGGGAAATTGTTATGATTTAATAAAAAGCAAAATACAGCAGTTCCTCATAATGTAGCACATTAAACAGGAATTTAAAGTTTTTATTTTTAATATTAATCATAAATTAATGAGCAGATAAGAGTAATTTTCTATTTGTAATTTTGCAAATTATGTATATCGAACATGTAATTCCCTTTTCATATTTTCGAACCTTGATTGTTAAAATCTAATTACCATTAAAATCCAGAATAAGTCCTCATTTTTTTTCTATTTTCCAACCTGCGTGATATAATGAGGAACTAAATGAACCAAATATATTTTTTGATTTAATTATGAGAATTATTAAAGGAAACCTGATTTAAATAAGTCTTTTTTTTGGATTGAATGTTTTATTTGTTATTGTTGTGGTATCCCTTGAAGAGTACAAGGGAATCAAACATCGGGGTGCTCCCGAATAATATTGGCTTTGTTGATTGCCAGTTCGGAGTATAAATCGTCTTCCGAGGGATGGTTCCAGACAATGCAAACAAAGACATGATGAGGAATAAGTTCGACATCAGGGCAGTTGCCACAATTTTGGTATTTTTTAACGCCATCAGCAGAAATATTCACATCTTTGTGGTACTTCATCCTTAATCTTGTGAGAGTAGTAGCTGTTTTTCTGTCGACATTTAGTTCTGTAATTCGTGTTGTTCTTTTTTGCGTGTTAATTAGGTAAATATTTAAGAATTTGGTGTTTGATTAAATCAAAAGTATTCTTACTTCTGAATTTAATTAGAATTTGAACAAATTGTAATTATATACAGTCTGAATTTTTTAAATAGTTGAAAAATTTATGTATTTAATAAATTATTAATTTATGTTACTATTCAAGAAAATGCTTACTTCAACAAAATAAAATATAAGAGGCATTTTATTTCATTTAAAATTTTTTACAATTTTTGATATAATAAAGATTTTAAATAGCAGAATTTATGCATATTTAATGCTTCTTATATTTAACACATTTTATTTTATGGTAAAACTGTTTTCGAAACATCAGTGTACACTTTGAGTTTTGCAAAAACTTATATTTTATCGTATTTCTTTTGTTAATTTTTCACTAGTCTAGCATCTAAATAAACAACACAGTCCACAAATCTATGCATATGTTAAACATATACATTTAAAAAAAAATTTAACAGAAGATGTCTCCTTTATAGAAAATGAGTAACTTTTTTAGTAGATTTAAGAGTAGATTTTGATGTAATACTTATAAACCAATAAGACAGACCTTTAAATAAAAAAGACATCCTTAAACCTAAAATTCACTTTGGTTTTAAATTTTCAAAATAGGTAATAAGATTTAATCAAAAAAGTTGATAATTGAGCTTTTATATAATATTAATATTATATTAATTAATATTGAACTTTCGCATATAACAAGGCCTGATGGCCGAGTGACTAGTCTCTATCACTCGGTGCTACAGGTTTCGGGATGGAGTCCTGGCGGTGTCGGGGATGTTTGTAGGTGGTTCGGAATCCACTTTAAACCATAGTTCATATAACTGTAGGGCTTTGGGCATAAGGCTGACAACTCTACCCTGTAAAATGAAAACATCGCCTGTCCCGAAATCTGCCAGTAGGCAGATGGCCTTGGCACACTATGGGGCTGTTGCACCAATGAGAAGAAGAATATATATATAAAAAATATTTATAAAAACAAAAGTTGCATGTCCTACCCAATCCTTCACTGTGACCCCCATCGGAATCCGAATTGAACTCTTCGTCGTTGTCGTTCTCGTTGACCGCATTGAGTCCTCCTTCAGATTTGACGGATCCCCTACCCCCCACGGAGGTCTTCCTGTTGCGGAAAGGGGGCACCACGCGGGACAGTTCCAAGCTCCTCTCGAGTCCCGAGATCTTCTTGTTGACCTGGTCGAGCTGCTCGCTGATCTGCAGAAGGTGCACCTTGTCCTCGTTCGACTTGGGGTAGGTGAAGAACTTGCAGGTGAACAGGTTGGCCAGGCTGAGGGTGATGCTGCCCTCTTCGTTGTCTCCGTTGCCCAGGCCTGGAAATCGAAACATTATTCGTTTACTTCAATACAAAAGTGATATTATTAAATTTTATAATACTGTAGAAATTAAAATTATTATAAAATTTAATTAAAATAGTGCAGGAAAGTTTGTATTGCAAAAGTTCGAAGGGAAATGATTTTAAATAATAAATAATAAATCATAATAATAAATAATTTAATAATAAATCTAAAGGAAAATAATTTTAAATTAACAATTTTAATAATTTAAAAATTTAATTTTTTCAAAGTAGGTTTTACAATATCAAGGAAGTGAAAAACAACAACAAGATATCTTAGTGCGATTATTTTATAGATAGCATTTGCCTCTATTAGGATTGTCGTTTTTTAGAAACTTTCTTTGTAATATTTTAGAGTCCAACTGAACAAATTTATTGTTATGGCAATCATTTTTGATTGTATATTTTTCTAGATATCAAATTAATATGCTCGATGCTATGAAAAGAACAATAAAGGATATTTGCGTAATCCTAAAGCTCGAAGCACAATCATATTGTATATATGTTATTATTCGTTGTAGATTTTCGGAGTGCATTGGTCGCGTAGCGACCATAAACCTCCATCCTTGAAAAAAATAGGGTTCTTGTCGATTGGTCTAAGCCCATTGCCAGTGTGAAAAAATGTTAAATTTATAGAAAAAGTAGATAATTGAATAAAAATTACAAATAAATAAACTGATTTAAAAAAAAAAATACAGAAGGATAGGAATTAAAATTACAAAATGAAAGCATACTGTAATAAAAAAGAAAAGTTAATAAAAAACTGAACACCGCCGTAATGAAAACCAGACATCCATCGCAGTATAGAAGAAAGCATTGGTCCTTCAGAAAGTGGAAATAGTGATTTTAACTATTGATATTTAAAACAGATCGCGGTCTTTTGCGATTTTTGGGGAGAGAAATATCATAGCTGTAATTTTGAAGATCTTGTAATACAAGATTGTTAGAGTTGGAGAGATTATTATAATAAATAAATTAATCGCTAGTTTTTCAACATATTCAACAAAACTGGGGATAGAGAAGGCATATCGTATTTCCGCATTATATATGTTAAAAATGCATGTGAATAATAATTTAAAAAAATTATGAACAACATTTATTGTTACTATGCATTTTAAGGACCTTACTTGTGAGCTTTATTGTAAGAATGAAATAGAAGAGGAAACTGTAAATTTTGGATCTATAAATGTAGAGATAATCTATGATCTATCTATATCTATAAATTTTAAAGATAATATGTTTATTTTTAATTATCTTTTAAAAGGTATCACTAGTGAATATATTTGAATATTAATTAATTATTTATTATTACATTGAGTTATGCATGAAGGTTTAAAAAATAGATCAAATATTATCGCAAAAATTTATACTAGACAGAAAACAAAGAAAATCTTAAATTGCTCATTTTAAAGCCTTATATAATTACAGATTTATAATGAAATATCTGCAAATCATTAAAAGTTAATTAACAAATTTAATTCTATGCATTTAAAATGAAAACTGTAACATGTTTTGAATGCAGTCAAACCTGTTTTTATGCGTCGTTTTTTCTGCGATTTTTATGTGCGACTATAAAATAAATTCCATCAAATGCATGTTATGAATTCATTCATTCAAAAATGTAATTGAAATTGAAAACAACAGGTGGCTGTCAAAATAATATACAGATTAAAAAAAAATACAACAGATGGCCCACCTGATATACACCCCATTACCACGAATGTTATTAGATGCGAGGTAGTGTTAGATGGTGAAGTTTTGATTTACATATTTTCTATGTAGGATTTTTATGTGGTCCCTATTTAACACAATTTTTTTAAAAATTTTTTGCAAACAATATATTTTATAGCTACTTATGAAGTCTCAAGATATTTTTTAATAGGTCGCCAGCACAAAAACAGGTTTGACCATACATAAAAGTATTTCTATTCGAAGTTATTTTCATACTACATTTCATTTGAAAATGAATTTGTTTTGTGTTTATAAATACCTAAGAAGGACAGTAAATCAGGATTCTTCTTTTTCTTCAAGAGTTCTTCTTGTTCTTTCTTTTCTTCTTCGAGTTCTTTTTTCGTTTTCTTCGTCTGGACCTCTCTGGTTCCCCACGTGACGACATTGAGATTTATCAAAGAGTAAATGATGAGCAACAGGTACATAGATGGAATACTTAAGAAATACAACAAGCCCGGCACAACGCACCAAAATTCCTACAAAAGAAAACAAATTGTTTAGATGCATCAGAACCATTGCGAAAACACATCAAACTAGGATTTTTGTTTACAAAATTCTGCATTATAATTTTGAAGAGATTATATTTCTTTATCATAATTATATTTTTTGTACTTTTCTATACATCAATAACATTGATACCGATATGGGTAAATCTATCCAGTAGGAGTGAAGGAATGCAAATAAATTTTTATTCATTTTCGATACTTCAATGCATTACAACCACTGTTTTGAAATAGGGCGGAGACTTTGAGAATTTTTATAGAGTTTCGAATTGACAGTCGTACTGCTTGGTGAAGTTACGACTTCACTAAGTTGCACGATGTAGGGCACGATGTTGAAGCATTATGCGTTCACTATAATATAGATGTCAACAATGTAGAGATTTGGTTGGTTTGTCGCTCTACATTCATTTTTTGCACACTTTGGGCTATTTAAAAGGGACCTACAATTTAACTTGGATTCCGAAGTAATACTACACCTCATCACGCCACATCGCACCGCACCGCACCCCATCACCGTGCCCAGATCTGAGTTGCCCCTTTACAGTTTGGGGATGATGTGGGTGAGAAGAAGTCTGATTAGGGTCTACGACACTCTGTGGTCTTATGAGACCGGGAACTACTGTTTAAAATGGATTCCGAATCACTAACAAACATCCATACCACCGTCAGGATTCGAACCTGAAGCCTGTGGTAAAAAAGGTCAGAGAGCTAGTCAAATTGCCCATCAGGCCGTTAACAATTTAGAGAGTTTATGTGCAGAAAATTGATGTTCTTGCACAAATGCAAGTCTAAGAACTGATAGTTACAAAAAAAATGAAAATCATGCATATTTTGATTAATTAATGATTCTTCTTTCTATTTTATATAAAATACATCGAGATATTAAATCGTATTTATGATATTTAAAATAATTTATACGCGTATTTTGATTAATTAGTGATTCTCCTTTTGTATTTTAAATAAATTGCATCGAAAGATTAAATCATATTTGTGTCATTTAAAAAAATTTTAAGCATATTTCCCCTACCTGCGGATGAAGTACGGCAGCTATGAAGAAACTGCCCGACAGTGCTATCAGAAAAATGGCCGAAGGAGACCCTATACCGTCCTCTGACAGTTGGATAGAAGTACCCACCAGTACAGCCATCATAAAAAGCGCGTACGCCGCACTCATCACTTGCGCCACTAGAATCTGAAAGTAAAAACAAATTTCTTTGATTAAATATCTAAAAAATTATTTGCATAAATAATGCGAATTTCATTGATAACTTAATTCTACAATACAGGTATTTAATTCTCTTTCTATTCTTATTAAAAGATATATCGATAAACAAAACACTGATAAGGAGGAATATTACATCGAAAAATTATGTGCATAATGAATCCTTAGTTTCTTGTAAATAAATTGTAGAATGAAAAGCATAGATCATTTTGTACTTAGTCTTGTATGCTGAATTGTACTATTTTTTTTTATTATTATTATTAATGGAACAAAAAGTACTCTTAAAAACTGAAAATATTATTTCAGCTTAAATTATCAACAAATGTCAAAAACTGAACTTTATTGATACACGATAACACTGAAAACAGGCGTGAATCGTTCTTCGAGTTATATGCTTCTGTGGATTTAATTTACCACGGAAAATTACGACTGCAGATTAGGTTTTGCTGCCTATGATAGAAAGATTTTAACCGTGGATACAATTTTGTTCTTTTTTTTTAAAATCCTTTTATTTTCTTTATAATTATCAACGAAAGGTCAAAAACTGAACTTTATTGGTAGACTGAAAACAAGTGAATAGGCGTGAATCGTCTTCAAGTTATATGCTGCTGTGGATTAAACTTACCACTGAAAATTACGATTGCAGATTAGATTTCGCTGTTTAAATGTGCATACAAATAACGTTTAAGTGTGCAGGGTTTTAAATGTGCATACAAATTTTTCTTTCTTTGTATCCTATTGTCTTTTATGTGCAGTAAATAATTCCAAACAATAAAATTTTTTTTAAAAAAAAACCTACCAATTGATTGCATTTTTATTTTATGGATACCATACCACATTTATCAAATAACACCGTAAAAATTAATTTTACCTGAATATCGTTCTTGAAAATGAAGCACACGCACATGAAGATCAGGATGGGAATGATGTTGTAATAGAAAGAATACCAATTGGAAATCTTGAAAGCAGCTACCATGGCACCCACCAACATAAGAAAGATAGTTCCAGGTCCGAGCACCGTACCAACCATCAACATTCCTTGGTAGATGATGTACGGAAAAGAGATGTTGTCGTTGATGGCGATGGTTGCCTTGTAGTCTCCAAGCAAATCCATGATGTTGGCCATGGTGGAAGGAGCCCATCTTCTTCTTTGGGTGTAAAACTCTCCAAATCCTTCTGGACACTGGGTATAGGCATCAGAAGCAGCACTGTATTCTACACGATATCCTCGTTGTAACAGCAAAGTACACAGCCAACGGTCTTCACCTAAAAATATTTAAAAAAAGTAGTTAATGGATACTTGCTATACTTATTAATTTACAACACTTTTTATGTTATTGAATTATACATTTTGTAAAAAAAAACATTAAGCAAATTGAAAACATTATATTGATGTGTTTAGTTATTTCAAAAAATAAAATTAAGATAATTAATTTTAAATTTTTAAAAAGTTTTTACGTATATTTTAAAGGTTAAATTGTTTAACGTATTACAATATACAATTGCTGTGTAATTTTATTGTACATCTATAAAAGAGTACTGTTATTTAATATTCAAGTAGAACTTACAATACTTATTTTAAACAACTGGATTTCAAAATAACTTCCTTTGTTTTCGTTTTTATTCACTAAATATAAAGCATGCAAGATTTTTATTATGTAAATAGACAAAAATGATAGGATTAAATTAAAACCATTTTGGTCTTTTTTTTTATTAAATTATGAAACTAAGCACAAATGGTAATTTTTAATAAATATTTATACGAAAGATACCAATTAAACTTAAGAATATTTATACTTATTTAAATTTAACATCCTTTTTATGCTATTGAGTTGTAAACTTTGTACAGAAAAGTTAAGCGAATTGAAAACGTTATATTGGTGATGTGTCTAGTAAATTCAAAAAATAAAATTAAATATAACGAAATTTTTTTCTGCTGTTTTTGTTAAAAGTTTTTATGAAACTGTTTATTGTATAGCAATAACGGAAGTACTTAGAATTTACAATAAATATATGGATTTCAAAATAAATTCCTTTATTTTTATTTTTATTCACTAAATATAAAGCATTCCCATGAAATATTTTTATTATTCCAAACATTAATAACAAAAATATGAAAAAGTGAAATTAAAAGCAATTTAAGACTAAAGAAAAGGAAATCTAAAGCTTTTTTTTTTCAGTTTCTTTAATGCAGCTACATGCAAACTAATTTAATAGCCCAAAGAATGTCTAGTCTCTACTTGATTTATATCAGTTGAAGTGTAACAGCCGTTATAGTTAATAGTTTTCTTTGTATATTCCAACTTTAAAAAAAAATTGTACTGTTGTTACAAATTTTTTTTAAGAAAAATTTATTACGTCAAATTTTTTAATTTATTAGATTTAATTAAAATAATTGACGTAAATAATTTCTTTAAACCTCCATAAATCTGACAAGAGAATTTATTAACTATGGATGTCTTTCACGCGCGATGAAACAATTCATAGTTCAAAAGAAACTTTAATGTTTCTTTTTAATTTTTATTTCCACTCTTTAGTAAAGTTTCTTTGTATATCCTTGTTCTCTACTCTAGTTTAAATCACGTAGTGTCTGACCTTCTTATCTCGGGAATGTGTCATGGTTGTTAAATATGCACCTTATTGTTATCCTTGGGGAAAAAAATTAATGTCATTGTCTAAATTATAACATCATCGTATTCTTCTTTTGTATAAGGAGAAAATATAACAGAAATATAACGCAATTGAAAACATTGAATAAGAAAGAAATTGCATGATTAAGAATTACTATTAAAAAACAACATGTAAATTATTTTAAAAAATAGAAAAGCAAAAATAATGAAATAATTTTGTTTCAAAGTTAACATAGTATCAAAAGAATGAATATGTGCTTGAAGACAATATAATTTAATCAAAACTATTTTTATTAAAGTAAAAATAATTTGATAATTATAATGAATAATCTTTTGAATCTAATTACTTGCTATACTTACTATTGAATTTAAATGTTTGTCTCATTCATATAGATTTATTTAAAATATTAAAAGTACAGTTATTTTTCATCAATCATTTTTATATTTCAGACGAATGAACTTAATTATTTTAACCTTTAAGCTATTATTTTAAACTCATAACATTTTCATATGCTATTAATGAAATTATTATTCTGTTGCCACATGCATCTTTGGCCCACCCCACCAAAGTGCACCAGTGGTATCAAGGGCTGGACCCTGATACCCTACCTGAGGGGAGACCCTGCTGGCGCACTGTTACTACAATGTAGCAGGCAAGAGCAAACATGTTTTAGCAGACTGACTAGTGGTCACCTTAGTTCTCTGTCTTATTCTTAGACCTACCCAATTTGCATAAAGTGCCATAGCATCCTGGCTTTGCTCGACCATGTTCTTGGCTCTCCAGACACGACCTTTTTACAACGCTGTTGCTTGTTTTGGACTTTATCAGAGTTAACAATATCATGGACTTGATCTAACTCTGCTGGAAAACATATATGATCCTCATTTTAAAACTATGCAAAAGGAAAAAAGAATATTTACCTTGATCGTACTGCACATAATGTCTGGCTTCATCGGAGGTCGTGGTGTATCGTTTCATAACATTGTCGTCCATAAGTGATTTAGCTCTGAAGAGAGAAAAGCACCCTGGGCTACAAAGTACGCATCCTATCATGTGTTCCGTTGCCTTTTGCAGCCAATGGCCGATGGCATACTCGAATTTCTGGTACCATACCATAGGTCCTGAATTAAATCAAAAAAAAAATTATGATATCAACAAAATATGGAATGCTTACGGTATTGTTAAATTGTATGGTTGTTTAATCTAATCTAATTGTTAGTCTTAATCTGTTAGTGGATATCTTCTTAATGGACTACAAAAGACTATGTAGATATCTTCTTAACATATTATAGAAGCTAACCAAAATCTTTTTTGCTACTTTGAAAGCAATTCATTCTTTGTAATTAACATTTTTAATTTCGACATATATTGATGATTTTATAATATGAATATCAATAAATCAATAAATTATTATTATTAAATACTATAATTTGATTTTATTAAAATATAAATCGTTAAAATATATAACATTGCTTTAAAAGTAATCATTTATTTATTTATTTTTTTTTAAGAAAATTTGCACGTCTGTAGTTTGGCAAACTATTGACATGTGCTAACAAAAGATGATATTACGTAAATGAATGATTGGAATTTAAAATCAATAGCTACCAAATTTAAATCAAATTAGATTTATAAAATTTTAGTTTCAACTTTATTTTTATGCTAATAATTATACTTAAGTGAAAAATCATATAAAAAAAATTGTTTTTGCTGTGTAATCTACATGTTCTACTGCGTGTCATTGGCCATTTTTAAATTTAGCCCAAAAATTGTTAAAAGATTATTTACATGTCATTAGTTAAAATATTTATTTAAAGCAAAACGATGTTATATGTGTAAATAAGACCCTCCCGCGGTGTTGTGAGGGTTGTTGTACCTGATCCCACAGGGTGAATCCTTCCGCAGGCTGCCCCCAGGTTCCTGTTTTTCTTCATGAGATCAACAAGCAGTTGCACTGCGTGGGGCCTGAAGTTAATGTCCCCATCCAGAGCCAGGACGAAAGTGTTCTCTGCCATCGTGGCCTTCCGGTTCACGTCCAAGGGCAGCTCCATGAGTCTGTGACCCAGCAAATAGTACATGTACATCACCTGTAAATAACCACCAATGTAAATACTATAATAACAGCTTCTTGGTGGTCTTGTTGAGAAAGCTGTAATTATGCAATTGTTGTAAGTCTACCAAAACTGTATGTAGTGAATTAATTAAATTAAATAATTCAATTTAAAATGTTGATTGTTACAGTTCAATTTTTTTTTTGTTGATATTTACATTCACTTAAACCAGGACATGTTGCACAAAATAGTAATTAATGAATTCAATTAAGAATTCTAAGCTTCCTTAAAATATTGGTTTATAATAATTTATGTTGTTATTTTTTTGTCTTTTTTTTGTAAATTATAATTTAAAAAATCTATTGACAATTTTTATTACAATTTTCAAAAACAATTATTATTTAAAAAAATTCAAGCTTTTATTTATTGAATAATTAAAAGAAAATATTTCAGAAAATAAAGAATTTACACCTTATAGTTCTACGAAATTTATTTTTATGATTTTTTTTTATGATTATCATAAATTGCATGTAATTTATTAACTTTCATGCTTAAGATCGTTAGAATTAGTGTGTTTATTAAATTCAGAGATACCCTTTACATGTCATACATTTATTTAATTTTGAATCCTGAGATGGCTTACAATTTGGCAGTTATGATAATGTCCAAAAAAAAGTAAAATGTCCATTAACTTAAGTGTATTAATAATAAAAGTAAATATCAAGATATTAAATTGCTACTAACGAGAAATATTCCATATGAATAATTTTTTTTTTATAATTAAGAACTAAATTATCATTTACAATACCTTTACTAAAAATATGATTCTAATGACAGTAAAGAAATGCACTAATTTTTCAATATTGAAATTACGCTGAAAATTACACTTTTCTTACGCTATTTTTTAGCAGAAACTGAAATGAAATATGATGACCTTAAAAGTTCATTTGTTCCTTTTATTCAATATATAATTTAAAGGTGTTATAAACCTCACCATATTTTCTAGAAAAGTTGCCAAACTATTTCTGAAAACATGAAGCTGTTTACTGAAGTTCAAGTTTATGTGCTTAAAACTTATGGCATATTTTGTTGGTATGAAAAATGTTTGGTTCTATTTGTTTCCATCATAAAGTTAATTATTTTATTATTCGTGAATAGGGATAAAATAAACGGTATTTTAATAAGAAATTGAAATATTATGAAATGTTCATTGAGTCATTGATAGAAAGCACGGTCCAGAATCACTCTTTTGACTCATGGTTCGAGCGTACGTGGTCAACATTCTAAAGAAACCGCAGCTGAGGCGAACGCCTTTCGAAAAAGCACCTAATTAGCATTCACAGTTCGTGACAGGTTACCTGGCTCCACCGTTTCCTATGTCTGATTTTCATTTTGTCCTTGAGATGGGCAATGAGCTTGTTCTTGCCAGGCATCGACCAGATCAGCTTGCCACCGTAGGGTGTGGGTATCTTTTTCGGAGGCTTCAATCGGATGTTGCACTGGTGCACATTACTAGAATGGACGGGGAAAAAATATATTTCATTTAATAATAAAACAAACTGATATTTTATATAAAGATATGTCCTTTTTATTAATTTATTTTAACTATT
This sequence comes from Caerostris darwini, assembly GCA_021605075.1. Classification (NCBI taxonomy): domain Eukaryota; kingdom Metazoa; phylum Arthropoda; class Arachnida; order Araneae; family Araneidae; genus Caerostris; species Caerostris darwini. Next base: position 77,023 of record BPLQ01001755.1, on the reverse strand, counting down.
TGCACTGACATTAAGAATTGAATAAGTAGGTTTGAAAGTAAAAACCTTATCATAACGAAATTTACGTGATAGAAGCCCGATTCTTGGCTCATTGGTAATGTGCGTTGCTGGTAAGCATTAGGGCTGAGGTTCAATCCGCTGATAGCTTTATTGTAGATACTGTTTCAAGAACGACGAGACTCGATGGCGCTTATGATGTTCAGCATCTTGTCGAACTACTACCATATATACCTATACCAGGAACTAGTACCAGTATACTATATATAGGAATATACCTATACCAGGAACTAGTACCAGTATAACTATATATAGAAATATACCTATACCAGGAACTAGTACCAGTATACTATATATAGGAATATACCTATACTAGGAACTACTACCAATATATATCTACTCATATAGATAGGTAGGTATGGGGATGAGGTGGGAATTATCACCTACTATCACCTATCTACTCGAACTACTACCAGATGGGAATTTTCCGAGTTTTCATCCATACGATACACAAATGCGGGTATTTCCCTGGAAGGCACTGCACTCCTTCTCCAGCGACAGGGAGCGAAGTCAGAGAACAGAAACTGCCCCCTCTTTCCATCAGAACGCAGGGGTTCATGGATTTGGTGTCTAGATGTTACTGTCGACGAAGTGGGATAAGAAACAACAACAACACGAAATAGAATATTTAAAATTTTTAGTAGATTGAACAACATATTTAACAGAAAAAAGTAACATAAATAATGACATAGATAGCTGTCATCTTTGTTAAGTTATTTTTGTAGCATTAAATAATATACAACATTGATTATACCGATTTAAAAAAAGTAGGAATGATTTTAAAAAATTAATCAGTTTAAAAAAGGTGCTGTAGGCAATTATTCTCTTAAATAACGAAAGAATAATTGCTTATAAATATTTAATCTTTATCTTTATTTATTTGAGTTATCTATTTTTAAATTCTTATTTAGTTTGTTAGAACTTTGCTTAATGCGGAAGTGGAATTTTTTTTCAAAATTTAGAAGAAACCTGCAATTAAAGTTTGTAAGTATGTATCTGCATTAACGTGTTTAAATCAGTGAGATTTAGAGTAAGATTATTAGCAGTTGAGCTTTTAAAAATTCTCACGAAAGATTATCTTTTGAAATTTATTCAGTCATTTATTTAAATGACAGTTCTTGGAAAAGACTTATATTTTTCATTTTGATTGAAAATCAATGCTCTAAAATATGTATGATGTTTATAAATAATCCTCTTTGTTAAATATTTTTATCACAATACCAACTAGGTAATTCTATTATGATAATATCATTTTTTGACACAAAAATAATTTGGTTTAGGTAAAAAAAGCATTGGTAGGAATTATAATAATTTTTGATTGTTAACCGATAATTTTTCAAGTGCATTCTAGTTTAATATCTTTTATTGTTAAAGTCATTAGCTTAAAAAATTCTACTCTAAATTTTCAATTGTCTTAATTATTTTTGAATGTCTTCCGTCAAAAAATTATAATTTAAATATCTATCCAATCATTTTTTTTTGGCTTGTAATTGATTTAACTTGTCAAACTTAATAAATTTATGATAAGAAATTAAATTTTAAAAAAATCATTTTTTGAAAAAATCTTTTTTACTCTTACTCTAACTTTACTCACAATTATTATTCTATTCAAAAAATAATTTATTTATATTTTTGTAAAAAATCATTAGCATGAATTATAAGAATAATCGGTTAACATTAAAATCGAAAATTATATCTTTCAAGTGAATTCTAGTTTCATATTTTTTGTTGTTAAAGTTGTTAGCTTAAAAAAATTCTACTATAAATTTTCTATTGTCTTAGTTATTTTTTAATGTCTTTTGTCAAAAAATTATATTTTAAATACATATTCAATAATTTTTATCTGAATTGTCATTGATTTGTTATCAAACATAATAAATTTATGATAAGAAATTAAATTAAAAAATTTTTTTTTACAAAAAATATGAAAAAAAAAAAATTAAGAAACTAAATAAATAGTTGATATAATAAAATTGATATAAAAATAACCTTTATATAATTATAAATAAAAATTGATAAAAGAATATAAATAAATATTAATACTAATAGAATTGATATTGATATTGATATAAATAAATATCGACTGATACAAGGAATGCCTGCCTTCTATTCTGTTGACTGAATTCAAATTATTTTTAGAAAACAAAGGAAATATTTTATTTTCAGATTTGTTTTTTTCTTTTCTTCAGTAAATTACTTGTAAAATAGAACGAGAACATTTTTTGAGAATGTTGATATTTTAAAGGTGGAGGAAATTTTTTCTAATCATTTCCTGCCCTTGCTAGAACACAATCGCTTTTAACAGGACAGATACCCACCCATAAATAACCTAAAGATAATAATGAGTTACAGGGCGCGGTGTTCAAATGTTAATCTCTTATTTTTGAATGAGATCTCAGGGCGTTTTGGATTACAGGAATTTTTCTCGTACTTTCAATCTCAGTTTTATAAATTACATCTATCTTTTTTCTGATACACGCCTTTAATCGTAAATATTCCAAGTTAATATTCATGACTAAAAAATAAAACTATTTTTCATTGTTGTTTTGAAATAAGCATTTTTCTAGCAATGTATAGCATAATACAATGACCTTTATAAGGCTTATCAGGCTTTATCAATTATATCTGAAAATAAACGAATATTTTATGGATACGAATTTTAAAATGTATTGATTATCTAAAATCTATCTGTGAGATAATTTCTTAAACTTTAACATCGCTTTCAAATCCATTAAATTATGTTATGGTGTTGTAAAAGATATATTTTTGAAAACAATTAGCGAAAATTGAAGAAGAAAATTAAGTTATTTTGTATGAACACTTACGATTCTTTGATTGATTATTATAAATATAGGATTTTATTAATTATATAAATGTATAATATACAGATTAAAATTTTCATCATGGCATTTATATTGTTGAAAATGGCATCTAACTTCAGTTGCAATATTTTTTGGAATAAATGGGATTGATCAAAGATATATTTCTAAATTTTCAGCATTTAGTTTTTATTTTATGTTGTAATTTTGTTTCCTGCTATGCATATATTGTTTGAATTTTTTGAGTTGTAAAAGTTAAATAGTCATCTCATTAAAATATGTTTAACGTAAATATGTTATGTCTAATATTTCAAATCAGTAAGTTTGAAATTCAATTCATTTTTTGCTTAACACAATAGAAATTGTAATACCTAAAAGGATATAATAATTATAATTTATAAAAAAATATATATATATAAATTAAAAGAAAAATAATATTTTTAAGTGTGACTAGTAAATTTCTTTAATAATATTTATTTTTAAGTTGTGAAAGATATTGATGATAAAAGTGGAAAAATTAACCATTTCATTCCTTTGCTCGAATCGGAAGGAATTTGAAAAAATTAAAATGACTGGTATAGAACAGGAATAATAAATACTGGAAAATATTGAAAATACTGGAAGAAAATACTGAATAATATCGGAAATACTGTATAATACTGAAAAAAAATACCGAATAACACTGGAAAATAACATTAACGGAAAGGGAAGTGTGAGCTATCTGATCTGATGGCAATTTTAATTGAAGCATTAGAGAATTACAGTACATAATTCAGTAGCAGAATGAACATTAAATATCATTTCTCAGTTAGACTCCGCAGAGATTAGTTAGATTTCATATATTCATGAAAGATTAGGTTACAGACCCTCCCGATTTCAACTCTTTACAGATGACAGACTTAAATGTTCTTAATTTGAATTTTTTAAATTCTTCTATTGTAAATCGAAACTATAAGCATTGTTACATGCAAACATAGACTTTTTATAACAATGGGTGGCATGTTTTTCTGTCAGTTCGTATAAGTTTCTATATGCAAATGAGTGTTCGTATTCATCTAGTTTCAGGCTTATGAAAACAAACAAAAAAATATTAAGATTAGGTATAGTTCAGTTAGATGGGTATTTGCATTAAAACAAAAGAACACAACATTATGCGTATAGGAACAAATGAATGTCTATTTTCCTTGGTTAAGAATTTGAGAGAGGATGTTAGTAATAACTTCAACAGCAAGGACATTTTCTGTTCTGTGATTCATTGAAAGACAATGCTCAAGAAATTTCGCGAAACACAATTTCAAATGGTAAAACCGCTTCCGAGGATTTTCTGTTTGATGTGAGGCTATTCAGTTACATATTCAGTTAGATTTGTTTTGGTTTGTCGTTCTACGGTCATTTTATGCACACTTTGGCCTAATTAGACTAGATTCAGTTAGTTGAGTATTTGCATTAAAACAAAAAAACACAGCATTATGCGTATAGGAGCAAATGAATGTCTATTTTTCTTAAATACTCAAGAATTTTCGTGAAATATAATTTCAAATGGTAAAACCACTTCTGGGGATATTCAGTTAGATTGATATTTGCATTAAAACAAAAGAACCCAGCATTATGTGTAACAAATGAATGTCTATTTTCCTTGGTTAAGAATTTGCGAGAGGATCATAGTAATTAACGATTTCAACAGCAAGGACATTTTTATGTTCTGTGGTTCATTGAAAGACAATGCTCAAGAATTTTTACGAAGCACAATTTCAGATGGTAAAACCGCTTCCGGGTATATTTGCAAATGAAAATCGAGTCGAAACAAAGGCGGATTCACTTATATAGATCATGTAAGGGTGGAGTCGTCCTTTTGTTATACATTTTTAAAGCTTTCGATCTCAAGGACTCTTTGGGTCTCAAGCGAGGCGTTGGTCAAACGAGACATGTTTGTGTACATTTGCAATAACCTCGATGGAAAAAAAAAAAAAAAAAAAAAAAGAAACGTCGTATCGAATTTGAAAAATCGGGGGTCTGGTAAAGTTGCTTGACAGGCTGGAGCTAGTCACAAACCACTTTTCCAACCAGTGACCCAATTCCGTGGTAGTTAATAATACAGGCGAAAGCTAGGGAAAGTTGGGGAAAGGAAAGGATAAAAAAGATTTTTAAAAAAAGTAGAAAGTTAAGTCAGCCGGTGACGACGTTTTTTTTCTTTCTTTCTTCTGGTTTTGTGAGTGGTTTTCAAAGTAGGTCATGAAAAACCACTCGGCCAGGTAAGAAAATCCTGATCGCATTCCGCGACTCTTTCACTCTCGCTAGGAGGAAGTCGTTTTTTTCCTTCTGGTGGCACTGGGAAGAAATACAGTGAGGCGATGAACAAAGGCGGATATTTATCTGATGTCATCCCCAGTAAAACAGGCCGTTTTGTGGCTTTTTTCAATTCCTTCTATTAGCTTACACTCTCCCTATATATATATCTTGTTCAAATTTTCAATTGTTACTAAAATATTTTTTATTCATCCACTCAGATTCAAATGCATTTTTTTTCAACTTGTTGTGGATGACACTTGATGTTAAAGAGAACCACAGAAGAGGAAAAAAAAGATATTTATATTGTATTTTATACTTTATATAATAACAGTTGATAGATATTTTATTTATTTTCATATCTGTAGGGGATAATGGAGATATTTGATCATATGAGATATTTAAACAACCTTGTTTTCTCTATAGATGGTTATTTTTTCAATTCCTTCTATTAGCTCACACTTTCCCTATATATATATATCTTGTTCAAATTTTCAATCGTTAATAAAATACTTTTTATTCCTCCACTCAAGTTAGAATACATTTTTTAGAACTTGCAGTGGATGACACTTGATGTTAATATAGTTTATTCATATCTTAATTCAGTAATTAAATTTAATTCATTAATTTTAGTTTTTTTTTTTTTAGATTTAAGTTGCATATATCTACCAATAGATGACGCCAGATAAATTTAAAAAAATAAATGAAAATTATTTATAAAGGACATTCTGCAATATAGTGAAAAAAAGTAGTAATCGACTTAAAATTTTTTTTTTTTTTATTACTTGTTTTAAGAAATAAATGTAGAATGAAAAACAGGTCTTAACAGATTTACAGAACCAGATTGAGTAATGGAAAAAAAAAAAAAAAAAAAAAAAAAAAAAAAAAAAAAAAAAGAGAGAGAGAGAGAGAGAGAGAGATAGAGAAAAAAACATTATTGCTTTGTGAGAATTGTTTGGTATTTTGTGTTAATTGGAGCTTTATTTTTGTTCAGATATTTATCTGATGTCATCCCCAGTAAAACAGGCCGTTTTGTGGCTTCTTTTTGAGAATTAAACGCTGAATGAAAAACAGGTCTTAACAGATTTAAACAGAACCAGATTGAATAATGAAAAAAGAAGGAAAATACGTTATTGCTTTGTGAAAACTGTTTGGTATTTTGTGTTAATTGGAACTTTATTTTTGTTCGAAATTCATTATGTAGTATAAGCAAAAAATATTTTTTTTTCTCATTCACTTCGAACCTAATTAGTTTTCTAATTTATATCAGGTTTTCTTTGGGCTAAAATAGGTTAGGTCAGTAATGTCAAGATTCCGGTTAAAGATTTATGGGACAAGGAAGAGCTTACAATTATTTTTAGGCTTTTATTTACACTGAAAATACCATGAATTCTTTCACGTTGTTATAATTAAGTTTCAGATATATCAAGATTGTTTGTTTTTCAGTTGCTGTTTTTCTTAGGATTCCTGTTGTCCAATAGAAATTCGACGTAAATTTTTTCAAACCTTTCTGTAATGCATTTTGTTAACTTAATGTACATATATTACGTGAGAAAATTACCTTTTAGATTCCATTATTCATGTTTTCCTTGTTCAAATGTTATTATTGTTCCGTTGTTCAAATTGTAATATTATTCCGTTGTTCAAATATTATTCTTGTTCCGTTGTTCAAATATTATTCTTGTTCCGGTGTTCAAATATTATTCTTCTTCCGTTGTTCAAATACTTATTGACGTATAAAAAAGGTTCTAAATTGCTTGTATCTTTAAACAATAATTTTTATACACTAAACTATATAATTAAATAAAAAAAATGTGATGGGACATAATCTTCAATGTAATATATTTATCTTTTGCAATTTATATATTTTATCTTTTGCAATTTATATATTTTATCTTTAGCAATATATCATTATTTTTCTTATTATACCTTTATTTTAACTTTTAAATTTCTTAATTAAAATATTTTTTAAATGCTAAAAAAATCTGAAAATAGGTTCTTATGCTACACAAGCAGCGTTAAAGATAAGGGTTTATTTAAATCATAATAGCTGAATTTATATACATTATAAAATTAATTATATTCGATTTACTGTGCAAAACATATTTAATTTGTTTTAGGAATTATACAAATAAATGGTAAATAAATAAAAAAAAATAATATTTTCTATACGTTTCGCTTCAACCTAACAATTGTATTACCTATTTCCTTTTAAAATTCGTCATTGAATTATATATCGTGACTAATTTTTGTGAATAAACGCTTTATTCACAACAAAACGCCTACATTAAACTGGGATTATGACATGCAAAATTCTTCCATGCGAGAAAACATAAAATAAGTGAAAAAAATCCTCGTAAATAACTTATTTCTGTCATTGAATAGAATTAAACCTTTCATCAATCTCACAGTCCTAATGTTTCATTACAGAAGCGGATTTAGAAAACCGTTGTCATGTTAATTCGTCATGCCATGTTAAACCCTATGGGAATATTCTCTATTTAAAAAAATAAATTTGCGAAACTTATTTCATTTCAGTTGGCATGCTTGGCTGATATTTGGCGATGAGTGTCAAATGATGGTTACGAAAAGCACGATTTCAAAGTCTTCCACGGTCCGCTTTACAAACAAAAAGCGTAAATATTTAGAGGTTGAGAAATTTTATTGAAAAATCACGCATTTAGTTTACGATCGGTTCTGATTTCTTTTTTTCTAGACAAGGAATGTGATAATAACATGTTTATTTACAAAATTTTGACATTCGATTTTGTATAAATTTTTACTTAAAAAAAAATACCACGTGTTAAATGTAATTGTTTAATACTTAAAATAAATCATCCGTGCAAAAAAATTATCACGCTGTTAAAAAGGTAAATAAAATTGTTCATAAGAATTATAATGAAAATTAAGCCAATTACTCATAAAAAATAGGCTTTGACATAATTTTTTATGAATTCTAAAAATAAAACAAATAATAAATAGTAATTAATTTAAGAATAGCCCGAAATAATTTTCGCATGATTGATTCGAAATCAAATACTGATTATTCAATTTAAAAAGTAGCTATTTAATCTCACTTAAATATATTTAACTTCAATTTAATAAATGTTTGTCTATGAATAGCAATAAATTAATATGGTACCACCAAGTCATACTTCATTCGATGGTAAACCATTTTTCTTGGCGAATTTTTAAATAGGACATTTATTTCTGGCAAATTACAAATTTAGAGAGTTTTTTTTTTCTGAAAACCATTAAAGAATTCGATATGATTTGTATTGTTTCCATCTCTTGGTAAATAAAATTTTTACTTCATTTCATGCCCAATTACCGAAACCTTTTTAATAGCATTTACTAATCCGAAGCTTCAGATTTAAATTCAGCCAATGGCACATTTAAGCTCTGTTTATCAACTAAAATTCCTCATTAAAATTCATATAATGGAATGCATTTTATTTGATTGAAATTGATTTTTTAATTTCAAAAATTAATAGCTGTATTCAATTTTAAAAGACAAAATACTTTTAATATATATACTTATACACAATATATATATATATATACAGGGGAATTATAATTAAATCCCACTTTCAAAATACTGTAAAAAAAAGAACCACTCATCATAATGAGCTCAAATTTGAATTGAAGATACTTGAAGAAGGGGGAAATGAGAACAACAAGGGGAAAACGGCAACAAAAAAGAGGTGCCACCGATTTTTCCTATCCAATTTGGTAAGACCTTGCCGTGGTGGATGGGCTTTCCACGAACAGTGTCACAACTGTTGAATGACTTGGAGGTCATTTTTCCGTCAAAAAACCGAAACAATCAAGCACATTGAACATTGCAGTTGGTTTAATGTGCAACTCATGCCAAATGCATTGTAATTTCATTTCCAAAATATCAATGGCAGCAGAATTCACTTTTTTATGCCGTTTACAGCGTCATCTATTAATACATTTTGAAATTTTTTTTTTTGGTGCCGTACCGTTTCCCCCTTCTTTAAGTATCTACAGTTCAAGTTTGAACTCATTGTGACGAGTGGTTCTTTTTCTAGAGCAATTTAAAAGTGGGACTTTAACTATAACCACCCAATATAATTATATATATACAATTGTATGTGCTCTCACATCTTGTACCGATATTTTGCTGCAGATAATGAACCCTATTTTATCTTTTTCTAAACATTACTTAAAACTTTTTAATAATAATGATTTAATCCATTTTAATTGCGCTCACCTAGCTGCTACATCCATGATCTGCACCAGTTGTTTGACGAATCTGTTGACTTCCATCTCTTCATCGTCTCCGTCACACAATTCAAAGGCATCATCGAAAAAGATGTGGACTGCAGAAGAAAAAGGAAAATGATATTTAGAAAATAATATAATGAAAATTAAAGCAAACGGTTCTTAATTTCAGCATGGTGCCAAGAATCTAAAAGATTTACCTTCGAATTCGTAATAATCAGGATCAACAATTCTGAGGTACTTCTGCGCATTTCTTCGTGCGCATTGATCTTCGTCCATCCTGAAAATAAAAATCGTTAGTTTATGAAATACTAAAAAAATTTGAAGTATAAATTATGATACAAATATATATATATATATATTTGTATCATAATTTATACTTTTTTTATATATATATAATATATATATTTTTTTATATAATTTATATATATATATATATATAGAATATTAATATTGTTGTTTATTTTTAATAAATTTTACATTATAAAGATTTGTGTGGTAAATCAAATTGTTAAAAATACCTCTTTCAATAAGTATGTATGTATGTATGTAATAAGTATGTATGTATGTATGTAATAAGTATGTATGTATGTAATAAGTATGTATGTATGTAATAAGTATATATGTATGTAATAAGTATGTATGTATGTAATAAGTATATATGTATGTAATAAGTATATATGTATGTAATAAGTAAATATGTATGTAATAAGTATATATGTATGTAATAAGTATATATGTATGTAATAAGTATCTATGCATGTAATAAGTATATATGCATGTAATAAGTATATATGTATGTAATAAGTATATATGTATGTAATAAGTATATATGTATGTGTGTCTGTCTGTCTGTCTGTCAGACAGACAGACAGACAGACAGTCTGTATGTATGTATGTATGTATGTATGTATGTATGCATGTATGTATGTATGCATGTATGCATGTATGTATGTATGTATGCATGCATGTATGTATGTATGTATGCATGCTAAAATATAAAAGGTAAAACTATTGTTTCAAAAGTAGTTTAATTCCAAAAAAAATTCTGAAAATTTTAAATTCTAATTTTCTTGCATAGAAATCTTTAATTGATTTTTTATTTATTTTAAAGGATGAGATACTCATACATGTTTCTCTCAATTTATCACAAATTTATTATTATTTTATATATTGTGATAAATTTATCACAATAAAAATAATAAGAATATAATAATTTTTTAATTTTATTTTATTATTTAGAATAACTGAAAATAGATAAAGTATAGAAATAATAAATAGAAGTAGTATATAACATTATTTAATACATTTTGTATTCTTGTAAATATTTTCTTTAACGTCAAATAATATTTTGCATGAACTTTTTTTCAAGTAATATTAACCTAAAAGTAAAATTAAAAAAGATTTTTTTTTATGTAAGTTTAATAAGTAAAAAGATAAATTTTAATGTAAGTTTTTATAATTTGCCTATTATAAACCTTTAATGTTTGTAAATATATATTCTTTAATTATTAAAGATTTGTACCTTTTCTATTAGGTATCATATTATCTTAATCATCATCGTTATTATATATTTCTATTAGGTTTGGCAAAATCACAGAAAATTATCTTTACCATTAAGAAATATTTACAATAATTATTATAAGAAATTCATAAGTGTATTTATTAAAATGTTGAGCATGAGTTTTGTTATTATATGATTGTATAGTAAATTAATGATACAAATAGAAATTTGTAAAACTACTGTTGAACTTTGTCGTCTTAAATAAACTAATTATTAAATTTTCTTACCATTGTTATTTTCCGAAGTAGTTTCGCAAAAATTTAAATTTACAACCGTAAAAAAAATTAAGAAAAGTAGATCAAAGTAAAAGAAAATAAATAAATTTATTTTAATAATTATAACCGCCGTAAGGTTAGATATTTTCAATTACTGTAAGTGCTTTTTTTCTTCTTTATTTTATAAAACGCTTCAACAACTAAATCTTGTTCCGCTTAGACCTTGAATATCGATTTATTTTATTAAATGGATTCCTTTTTTTTTTCTCAATTCAAGGCAATCTTCCTAATAAAATATTTGTTAAGGAAAAAATACTTTCATAATAAAAGTCAAATAAATTATTAAAATTTGAAAATAAAACTGTAACAGCACTAAGAAACGTTCGATGAATTCTAATTGTGAGAAAACGCGGCCTTGATTTTTCCCTCCTCAAATTCTTTCGAAGTGAAAGCTTTTGTTTTCTTTTTTGCATAAGTAAAACGACAAAGTTGGGGAAACCAGAGTTTGTGAGATAAGCTCGGAAATCTTAAAGAAGTATTGAGAAATTTCCTCATTCGACAAAGTAGAACGAAAATGCGCCGGAGAATTACGGATGTGGAATGAAGTTAACGGACTGGAAAAGAAAAAAAAAAACGCCGTTAAGGTATCAAGGTCAATTGAAAGAGGTTTTATTCTTTTATTCATATTATGAATTTATCACCCATGCTTATCTCTGATGTAGATTTTAAAGAATTTTTACGTTAGAGCGCATGTGGCATTGCAAATGAATGTGTTTAAATTATCGTCTGCTACGTGTGTCATAGAATAGTCTTGACTTTCATTATGGAATCAGCAACCTTCAACTTGAACAAAAATTGAAAAAAATAATAATAATAATAATCTCCAATAATCCAAATGATATTTTTTATTCAAGTCGAATATTCTATTTTAAACAAACAAACTTCAATTTTCAATGTCTACTTTTATTTAATTGTTTTATCCCAATCAAGATTTTTATGAAAAAAAAATAATAATCACGTAAAATTCAAACGATTTTTTATTCAAGTAGAATATTCTTTTTAAACAAACAAACTTCAATTTTCAATGTCTACTTTTATTTAATTGTTTTATCCCAATCAAGATTTTTATGAAAAAAAAATAATAATCACGTAAAATTCAAACGATTTTTTATTCAAGTAGAATATTCTATTTTAAACAAACAAACTTCAATTTTCAATGTCTACTTTTATTTAATTGTTTTATCCCAATCAAGATTTTTATGAAAAAAAATAATAATCACGTATAATTCAAACGATTTTTTTATTCAAGTAGAATATTCTATTTTAAACAAACAAACTTCAATTTTCAATGTCTACTTTTATTTAATTGTTTTATCCCAATCAAGATTTTTATGAAAAAAAATAATAATCACGTAAAATTCAAACGATTTTTTATTCAAGTAGAATATTCTATTTTAAACAAACAAACTTCAATTTTCAATGTCTACTTTTATTTAATTGTTTTATCCCAATCAAGATTTTTATGAAAAAAAAAAATAATAATCACGTAAAATTCAAACGATTTTTTATTCAAGTAGAATATTCTATTTTAAACAAACAAACTTCAATTTTCAATGTCTACTTTTATTTAATTGTTTTATCCCAATCAAGATTTTTATGAAAAAAATAAATAATAATCACGTATAAATCAAACGATTTTTTTATTCAAGTAGAATATTATATTTTAAACAAACAAACTTCAAGTTTCAATGTCTACTTTTATTTAATTGTTTTATCCCAATCAAGATTTTTTATGAAAAAAAAAAATAATAATCACGTATAAATCAAACGATTTTTATTCAAGTAGAATATTCTATTTTAAACAAACAAACTTCAATTTTCAATGTCTACTTTTATTTAATTGTTTTATCCCAATCAAGATTTTTATGAAAAAAAAAATAATAATCACGTATAATTCAAACGATTTTTTATTCAAGTAGAATATTCTATTTTAAACAAACAAACTTCAATTTTCAATGTCTACTTTTATTTAATTGTTTTATCCCAATCAAGATTTTTATGAAAAAAATAAATAATAATCACGTATAAATCAAACGATTTTTTATTCAAGTAGAATATTCTATTTTAAACAAACAAACTTCAATTTTCAATGTCTACTTTTATTTAATTGTTTTATCCCAATCAAGATTTTTATGAAAAAAATAAATAATAATCACGTATAAATCAAACGATTTTTTATTCAAGTAGAATATTCTATTTTAAACAAACAAACTTCAATTTTCAATGTCTACTTTTATTTAATTGTTTTATCCCAATCAAGATTTTTATGAAAAAAAAAAATAATAAACACGTATAAATCAAACGATTTTTATTCAAGTAGAATATTCTATTTTAAACAAACAAACTTCAATTTTCAATGTCTACTTTTATTTAATTGTTTTATCCCAATCAAGATTTTTATGAAAAAAAAATAATAATCACGTATAATTCAAACGATTTTTTATTCAAGTAGAATATTCTATTTTAAACAAGCAAACTTCAATTTTCAATGTCTACTTTTATTTAATTGTTTTATCCCAATCAAGATTTTTATGAAAAAAAAAATAATAATAATCACGTAAAATTCAAACGATTTTTTATTCAAGTAGAATATTCTATTTTAAACAAACAAACTTCAATTTTCAATGTCTACTTTTATTTAATTGTTTTATCCCAATCAAGATTTTTATGAAAAAAAAAATAATAATCACGTAAAATTCAAACGATTTTTTATTCAAGTAGAATATTCTATTTTAAACAAACAAACTTCAATTTTCAATGTCTACTTTTATTTAATTGTTTTATCCCAATCAAGATTTTTATGAAAAAAATAAATAATAATCACGTATAAATCAAACGATTTTTTATTCAAGTAGAATATTATATTTTAAACAAACAAACTTCAAGTTTCAATGTCTACTTTTATTTAATTGTTTTATCCCAATCAAGATTTTTATGAAAAAAAAAATAAATAATAATCACGTATAAATCAAACGATTTTTTATTCAAGTAGAATATTCTATTTTAAACAAACTTCAATTTTCAATGTCTACTTTTATTTAATTGTTTTATCCCAATCAAGATTTTTATGAAAAAAAAAATAATAATCACGTATAAATCAAACGATTTTTATTCAAGTAGAATATTCTATTTTAAACAAACAAACTTCAATTTTCAATGTCTACTTTTATTTAATTGTTTTATCCCAATCAAGATTTTTATGAAAAAAAATAAATAATAATCACGTATAAATCAAACGATTTTTTATTCAAGTAGAATATTCTATTTTAAACAAACAAACTTCAATTTTCAATGTCTACTTTTATTTAATTGTTTTATCCCAATCAAGATTTTTATGAAAAAAATAAATAATAATCACGTATAAATCAAACGATTTTTTATTCAAGTAGAATATTCTATTTTAAACAAACAAACTTCAATTTTCAATGTCTACTTTTATTTAATTGTTTTATCCCAATCAAGATTTTTATGAAAAAAATAAATAATAATCACGTATAAATCAAACGATTTTTTATTCAAGTAGAATATTCTATTTTAAACAAACAAACTTCAATTTTCAATGTCTACTTTTATTTAATTGTTTTATCCCAATCAAGATTTTTATGAAAAAAATAAATAATAATCACGTATAAATCAAACGATTTTTTATTCAAGTAGAATATTCTATTTTAAACAAACAAACTTCAATTTTCAATGTCTACTTTTATTTAATTGTTTTATCCCAATCAAGATTTTTATGAAATCGTTTTAAAAGAAAATATTGGCCAAAAATTAATCGTTCACATTTTTAGTTAATGTTATAAAAATATAATTTCTCAGTGAAATTAATGTATTATAAACAGTATAAAAAATTCAATGGTCTCTAATTTTTATTTAGAATTATTACAGATTTGTTATTTCTTATCCCACTTGGTAGGCAGCAACATCTAAACCAAATCCAAGAGCCACTGTGGTCTCATGGAAGGAGGGAAATGGCGGGAGGGGGGCAGTTTAGAAGAGATGACAGATTCATTGTCATCTCTTCTAAGTGTTTTTAACCCTTTTCCTAAAAAAAAAAAATCGACCCCGCTTATTTTATAGAACAAGTGGTATTATATCGAATTATAATAGGACAAACAAAAAAAGACAATTATATGAAATTTTCGATTTAATTTATAGTTAAATTGTTTAGTAAAATTTTATAATTATATATTATATATTGACGTATTGGCTTCACATCAAAGGTATATGTTTTTGTTTTAGATGTTCTTTTTAATTCCGTTTATTTTGAATGCGTCTATTTGGTTTATTTGATTGGCCTTCGTAACTATTTTCATGGCCTTGCTCCATCTTACAAATCCTGTTCAATATTCTGTTAGCACGATTTTTAATTGCTTTGTCATTCAAGAAGAAGGTAATCCTAATTAAATGAATAAAATACTACCTACAATGTTGCTTTATATTTTCTGTTGACCCCTGATGCCAAATACTTCCCATGAAATCGATATCGACCACTTTTACAACTTCTGTCATAGACGATTATGTTCGTTTAAATCTAAATGCATTATTAAATAAAACAAAATCTCTTTTCATTCATCTTTGATTATAAGGATACAATCTTCAATATCTATTATGAAATGTTGTTTTATTCAATCGTAAAATATTCAATCCCTAGCCTCCTTTAGCGAGCAATTAAGAAGTGATTATAAGACAAATCTCCACAAGCACAAGTTGTAGATATCCGCCTTGGCACTGGTTATGGTTGTGGTATAGTGTTTATCTTTCATGTTAAGCAATTAAAAAATCACTTAAAATAAAGTTATTAAACAATTAATGATGATAAAAACTGTTTTCATTCATTTTTTATTATAATGATACAATCTTCAATGTCTATTAATGAATATTGTTTTGTTCAATCGCAAAACATTCAATCACTAGCCTCCTTTAGCCCAAGGGTCTCCAAACTTTCCAGCCTTAGGGCATACTGTTTACTCCAGTAAGTACCAAGGGCCAAAACCGTTTTAATTTTTCTGCCATTATCTATAATTTCGAGACTAGTCGCCGGGTACGCGCTCTGAGCGGGCATACGCTTGCTTGCTTGTTGCTGCATACGCTTGGATTTTCAGGATAAAAGTCATATGTTTGATTCAGGATATATATACATACATATGCTATACTCTTTCCCCAACATTCTGAGGGAAACCACGGGATGTTCACTAGTTTATAATGTTAGTGGGATTCATTTCAATTATTTGTTAGTTGTTATGCTTAAGTTAAATTTTCTGCGTATTATGCTTGTCATTAAGCTTTACCTAGCAAGTAAATAAAACCGAGTAATTATCACTCTGTGTTTTTTTATCCAACTTATTACAACAACAATTAGCTATTCTCTGTCGCGGGCCGGATTGATGACACTGGCGGGCCGGATTTGGCCCGCGGGCCGTAGTTTGGAGACCCCTGCTTTAGCCGATCCATTAAGAAATGTTTATAAAACAAATCGCTACAAGTACAAGTTGCAGATATCCGTCGTGATACAGGTTATGGTTGTGGTTTAGTGTTTAACTTTCATGTTAAGCAATTAAAAAACCTTTTAAAATAAAATTACTAAACTATTAATGATAATCAATCATTAAACATCAAATCTAAAATTCTGGTAAGATGTGACATGTTTACCAAACATTTTCCGGTAATATAACTTTTCTCAAAAATCGTTAAGAACTGACACGTTTAAAATGGCTATACGGAGTGGATGTGGTTTACTTCCTTTTAGAGTCCACTGACATTATTGAGTTGAGTTATGAAATTTTCGGAGTCATTTTTTTTTACCTGAGGACTGATTTCAACATCTGCAACATTTCTTCGGCGGTCTCATGCCACATAGTAGCACAGGCATAGATCCTTGTGATGTGGTCAGATCCTTTGACTGGCACGCTCTTTCCTGAAGGACTACTCGATGCCTCACTTCTAATAGAGATCGTTTCGTAATACTGAGAAATGTCGTTGTCATCTTTGTTCTCTAAATCCAGGTCCTGCAATCGGAAGAATTTAATGAATTACTTTAAAAAGCGAATTTGATTTCTGAATTGAATGATTGAAAATATGAATTTGCTAGAGAATGAATTTAAAAATTATTTTGATGATATTTACCTAGTTTGTTTTTATAAGCGAATTGTTTTCTAGATTTAATTACAACAAGATAATAATTTAATTATTTTGGTTGTTTAGAATATAATATTTAGAAAAATCTGGTGAAAAAATATTTATGCAAAATTAAATCAACATACTTATCTATGTATTAATATTGAAATTATTAATTCAGCGGTTTTTATATAAATGTGTTATGTATTTTTGCCAACATTCTTTTTTTTTTTTTGCAAATTGAAAGATATCAAAGAGGGCATAAGCTACTTTTTAAATTTAATTTTAACAATAAAAATATTTCCTTTTTCTTATTTCGAAATAAAAAAGGAAAAAAGAATCAATAGACCATGTAAGTCATTTTATGGTATAATTCTTCATGTACATCTTAATATATTAACAATTATGATAACAATATGTTAGCATTATATATTAATATGTTAAACATTATTATTATGTTAAATATAATTCGAATAACCGAGTAATTGAAGAAATATTTAATATTCAGAAATATGAATTTATAAATATTAGTGAAAATTGCATTTTGAAAAAATAAATTAAAATTCAAAACTTATTTTAAAATATTTAATGTTCGATTAAACAAGATATTAAGCTCTTTTTTTCCCCAGTAGTGTTAAAAATTTGAAGAATATACAGTGGGTAAAAAAAGTATTGGCAATTGTCTTAATTTGTTCATATTGACAAATAAATAAAATGTTATGCAATTTTAGCTGTCGTAATTAAATACAAGACATCTTAGATATATAAAAATAGTAAAAATTTTATTTTAATTTGCATTTTCTACGATTTTTCCTTTCAAAAACGAAAATTTGCATGTCAAAAAAGTATTGGCAAAGTTTTAACTGATATGCAAATTTTGTTACATTGAAGTCACGTGTTTCGACTGATAAGAAACTCTACCGGTATAAAGTCTGCAAAACTACTCCAAAAGTGTCTATGCATTATTTTGTGATTACTGCAGTAAAATGACTTCGAAATCGAAGGAGTTGGACGTTAGTGTTAAAAACGCGATTATTAGGCTCAGAAAGGAAGGTTTAACTTATTGTGCTATAGGAGTGCAGTTCAATATAAGTTTATTTACTGTCACATGTGTTGTAAAAAAGTTCAAGGAAACAGGATCAACGGAAAATAAGATTAGAAATGGACGACCTCGAATATTTTCTACAAGAGAAGAACGTGTCATTATTAACAAGGTTAAGAAAAACCCTAAAATAAGTGCACCCCAGATAGCTAGAGATGTTGCTTTCACTTCGCAAAAGACTTTCAGCGTACAGACTGTACGGAATGTTTTACACGAGAGAAGTTATTATGGAAGGGGGCAGCTAGAAAGAAACCATTCATCTCGAAATAAATAGGAGAAAGAGGTTAGATTTCGCAAAAATCCCACGTTGATTTATCTGAAAAAGTTTTGAACACAGTTATTTTTCCGACGAATAAAAGTTTAACATTTTCGGCAGTGATGGACGACGATATGTGTGGAGGAGGCCAAATACTGAATTGAAAAGCAACATTTAACTGTTACTCTAAAACATGGTGGAGGCAGCGTCTTAGTTTGGGGCTGTATGGCAGCTACTGGAATTGGCAACCTGCATTTTATTGATGGTATTATAACAGCACATACATACATTGACATTTCACGCCATAACTTAAAAATTAGTGCCCAAAATCTTGGCTTGGGAACATCATTCGTTTTTCAACAAGACAATGACCCCAAGCATACAGCGAATCTCACCCATGAATGGCTACTCTACAATGCTCCTCGACAATTAAAAACGCCACTTCAATC
The DNA here is from genome assembly GCA_021605075.1 of Caerostris darwini. Lineage (NCBI taxonomy): Eukaryota > Metazoa > Arthropoda > Arachnida > Araneae > Araneidae > Caerostris > Caerostris darwini. Next base: position 57,850 of record BPLQ01001755.1, on the reverse strand, counting down.
GCCTGACATCAATCCAATTGAAAATTTATGGCTCCTGCTGGATCTAGAAATCAAAAAACCTAAAATTTGAAGTAAAGACGACCTCAAACGTTTACTCTTGCAAGAGTGGCACAAAGTTCCCAACAGTACAACAAAGACCTTAGTTTCCTCTATGAGAAATAGATTACAAGCTGTTATGCATACAAAGTACTAAATATATACTGATTTTGTTTTCGCTCATAATTTTGTCAATTTCATAATTTTGCCAATACTTTTTTTATCATGTAAATTTTGGATTTTTTCGTAGATTTTGACTAAAAAAATATTTAAAGGAAAATTTCGTTATATTTGTTTGTCTTTTCTCCTTCTGTAATCACTATGTTGAAATAAAATTTGTAAACATACTTTGTTAGCAAATATGATCATTTATAGGCAATTGCCAATACTTTTTTTATCCACTGTATAATCATGTTAAGAATATTCTTTAGTACTAAAAAATTAATCTTTCAAAGTTCATAAAGTTCATCACAAAAAAATATGTTAATGAATTATTTGAAACTTACTTCACTTTTTATTTCTCCTTCGTCATCTCTTCTACGATTCATAGCCAATGATTGATCTATCAAAGCCCCGCAGTACATGGGATTAACAAACAGCCTGGTAAAAAACAGAATTAATTTCAACTATGATTGTCCATGATTTTAAATTAATATTATTTCTTCTAATAATTAATAATAAAAAAATTACCAAATTTTTAAAAAAATGCTTATTTAATTAGTAGAAAAAATTTCTTTCGCTACATGAAAATAAATACTTAAAAAAACATTCTAACAAGAAAATTATTTATTTTTTTAATTTGTAAATATTTAAAAAATATTATTGTATTTTAAAAATATGAATTGTATTTTAAAATTGTCATAAAGAAATTTGAATTGATAAGTGGAAACCTTAACCCATAAAATACTGAACCCCTTTTTTCACTTGAAGGAATTGAATAAAACTTAATTTTTACACTAATAAGACTAATAAAATAAAACAAAAGTGAAAATGGAAATTTTTTTATGTGAGTTAAAAATGTTTCGACAATCCTACATCAGTAAAGCGATTACTTACATGAAATTTGTAAAGCTATTTTATATTATATATACATTTTCTATATATAGTTATAGTTTGGAAATATAAAAAAACTGGCATCATAATATTTTTCCGACTGGTACTGGCATCTATAAGAATAACTCAAAAGTAAAAAAAAAAAAAAAAAAAAAAATCTTCAAAAATGTCTAAAAGAACGACTGAAAATTATTATTATTATCTTATATGAATAAATATATTTTTTTTCTCGTAATCAATAAAGCTTCCTCTATATGATGTAGTAAAAGAGATTTGAAAATTTTATTGCTGAAAATAGAACATAAAAAATACTTTATGTAATGTAGCATTTTTGCAAAGTCGATTTTAAATAGGTTAATACAATTTTGAATTCATTCAAAATCATTAGAACTTTTTTTCATTCAGAATCATTTGAATTTTTTCACAAGTTGTATAAGTAATATAATTATCTGAGATAATCACCCGTAAAATATTTTTTTAATCATTGTAATTCAATATTTATATAAAATATCTTTATTTACTTACTTTTCTGTACTGGCTAAACGTTCACATTTGGGAGTCCATATATGCACAGCAATCCACGTTTGTGAGAGAAGCCACAACAACCAAATCCACGCAAACTTATCCGATACGAACTCTTGCAAAAAATTTCCTTGGGGACAGGTCCAGAACAGATATTTCGGCATAAAAGATTCGAAAAAGCACTCATCTTCCGTCCTTATACCGCAAGCAGCAATCAACATTGATATGGAGACAGGAATCGTCAAGCTTATAGGAAATGCAAAGCTGAATCCTTGTATGCAAATCTTGCATGCGAATTTAGCGAAGACATAACACACCAGTGCTGCACTTATCTGGATCAGAGCTACATGAATCGGTGCCATGGCTGTAGAAGATATAAATACTTGCTCATCGAGAGGACTGGCTGTTGGAACATCTGGCATATTAGCTAGCAAAACCGTCCTCCTGATCTGCTGGACTGAAATAGGATGGCTGCGGAAACTAAGTGCAAATCCTTTGAAGATCAGCGTTGCATTCTCCATCGTCATATGCAGAAACCCGAACATGGCACACAAAATCAAAATCATTTTATAGATGGACATAAATACATACGTAAAATAACGGCTTTTCCTTAAATCTTCTTTTACAATACTAAGTCTGCGGATGAAGGGTATTGGCGATTTCTTATCTAAGTAGTTCTCCCACCATCTGAATGATACTAAGATTACCGAAAGTGGTATGCACCATATGTTGGGTCCACTCTCAGTGACAGGCCATACCGCCAAGGCACTTCCTTGAAAAATAATGGCCATCATGTCGAAGATGACTTTGAGTGGCCTTTTTGCTTCTTCTGAATTGCGGGCCAAGAGACTCATAACTGCTGGTACGAAGCACACACAGTTCGTTAACATTGCAGCTTTGATTACATCTAAGTCTGGTAAGACGATGAAGACAAGGAGGCATAATCCAACTGTACTCAAGGTTTCTGCTATAAATACCTAGGGGGACAAAAAATATATGATGATTAAGTGTTTGTCTCCGCTACTAAAATAATAAAATTTCTAATAAGAATATATAAAAATCAATAATTTCTGAATATTAAGCGATAGAATTGAAAAATTTCCGACAAAGGTTTAAAAAAAAATTAAAGATTTTTAATTTAAAAGAAATGCATAGAAAAAAATGAATTTACTCTTACTAGTTCATTCTTTTTTTTAATTGCCTGGCTCCCACACTTATTCAAAGAAATTTTTAAATAATAATAAATTTTAATTCTCACTTTTCGATTTTGAACATTTTTCTGAATAATTTTTAGTGGATGAAAGGAAATTTATAAGTTTTAACAAATCATTTTTGAATGCTTTATTTATTAAAGTTAAATATTTATATAACTTAATTTATCTTTAAAAAAATTTAACTGAAAGCATAAACTTTTTTTAAATTGTTAATTTTTCTCTTTTCTTTCAAATTTTTTGATAAAGTTTTCATTAAAAAGTGTTAAATATTTATTTGAATTAAAAAAAATTAGATTTTTTTTTTCTAGAACCAACTATACATTTTTTTTTTTTATTAATAATATTTTTTAATATCTTGTAAGACTTTTTTAAGTACTTCGCATGTATAAAAATTTAATAATTTGTACAAATTTCTAATTATGAAACTAGTCTTTTGAAAGAAGACAAGAACTTACCGAAATGAATGAGAGAAGTTTTGGCCTCTTGTATGACTTGAAAACACAGATCCGGAAACTTCGAAATAAAGTAAAGCACTCCGGTATGACTAACACAAAAAACACGCCCCAAATCCACGCTACCCTCTGAATAGTGGGCAAAATGACTTCATAATCTTTATCTCTTTCTAAACCTAAAACAACCGGAACAAATACATAAATATATATAATACAAGTAGAGAATTTTTATGCAACATCATTTAAATAGATTTCATTCAACAATCATGTTTAATTTGAAAAATATATTGAATAAAAGTAGTTTTAGCCCAATAAATACAACAAAATCGCACATAAAATGACTACAAATTATTGGCCAAATTTTCTGTTTAAACGAATTGATGAAGAAATCATAAAATTATAAGAAATCTATTACAGTTCTATAGAAGAATCAACAATACGGGAAAAGTATAAAATTCTTGATGGAATTTTGATTATATCCAATCTATTTTTTCAGTAATAATACAAGACATCCTTCTAATACGAAAAGGAATGAATGAAACATTTATATTCCGCATGGTCTAGATAGTTTGAGGAAATTCATTTATTTTAGGTGTGTAAAATCATTTCATCCCTTAGGTGTTCCTAGAAGAATTTTCGTCTTTTTTATTTATGTACCAGTTCTGGTGCTAGTTGGTTTCACTTCCGAGAGTTGTGGCTAGTTTCGAATCCTGTAAAGTGATACTTTCCAACGAGAGTTACATTATGTTCTAGAATTCATAGAAATAATTATTACTATAACACTCCACATATTTGTGACCAGAAAAAAGGAAAATTTGTATTAATTTCTTTAGATTGTTCACGCAGAAATATCGCACAGTGGCCAATTCCGTGCAACTTTGGACTAGGACTAGTTAGCATGAAAGGAATGTGTGGTAATTAAGTCTCCCTACCGTTTCTCGTCACTATTAGGACATTCTCGGATCTGAGAGAAATGAATGCTTTTCTTAGAATTTCGGCTCTTCAGTTTTTAAGATATGCCTCCATTTGTAAGTCTTAAAAAAAGTTTCTTCTGTTAATATTGTTAGAGATGGTGCTTTTCATTAGAATAGGCCATTTTTTGATGTCCGATTAAACATTTTCAATCGAACAAAACACGTTGAATTAATACATTTTGTTTGGATTAATTAAGCGTACCATGTCAACTGGTGTGCGATTACCTCATACCAAAAATCTTTCACATAATGGGTATTTTGTACATTTAAATATATACCACGAAATTGTATGAGACGTGTTAATTGGGAATCTTGAATTCAGGCTCAGTTGAAAATAGATACTAATTCGATTTTACAGGAAGTTCAGGGTTTGGTTTGGTTAGGTTTGTCGCTCTACGGTTATTTTGTGCACACTTTAGGCTAATTAGACAGGGACCTACAGTTTAACGTGGATTCCGAACCACTAACAAACATCCATGCCACCGCCAGGATTCGAACCTGAAGCCTGTGGGACTTGTCATTGGTCATCAAGCCATAGGAGGACAGGGAAATAGGTAGATCTTTCGGAATCTTTGAATCCACCAAACGAGACAAAATAAAATAATCTAACCGTTCGAAAAATCTCTTTGAACTGAGACTAGTCTTCTTAATCGCCCCTGAAATAAAAAGAATACGCTCTGAAGGTAGTAAAGCTATTTTATAAAATGAACCCGTTTGACACGCAAACATTGGCATATAATTTTGCAGAAATCAATCAATTGAAAATGATTCAAACAGCCGGTAAACATTGGTTGGCATTATGTCTTAAACGCTATCAGTGTATATCATTAAGAAAACTCGAACCGAAAATCACAATCCATTTCTATGATTTTTAACAAGGAGTAAGTTGAAAATAAATAAAAAAAATTACAAGCAGTATTTGAAAAATACAAAGCTAAAAACGAATCTGCAATATAAATGAAACCGGAATAACAACTGTACAAAAGCTTGTAAAGGTATTAGGGTTAAGAAGGACGAAACATTATGGTGACTTAGTATCCTGGAAAGAGGAAAAAACGTTACAGTGACTTATGCTTTCAATGCAGCAAGAGCCTATGTTTATAATTCAAAAGTGTTACTCTGTGCGTTGTATACATTACAGTCATATCTACGATCTTTTTTTTCTTGATACATTTTATTTAAATAATAATCAGAGTTACATTATGTTCTAGAATTCATAGAAATAATTATTATTATTAATGATTATTATTATTATTAATTACCAAATATTTTAATAATTTTTTCATTGTTTTGATAAAAATTATATGAATTTCAGATTCCAAACTGATCAACTTGCATTAATAATAATATTTTTTTAAGAAACAACATTATTTATTTTTTTTATAATAAAAAAAATTTAATTCCAAAATATGTGGTTTGTGTTGGTTTTTGTCGCTTACGGTCATTTTGTGCACACTTTGGGCGAATTAGACCGGGACCTACGTTTAACGTGGATTCCGAACCACTCACAAAACATCCCTGCCAAGCCCGGATTCGAACTGAACCCCCAAAATATGTGAGTTACCTCTCATTGAATGCGCTCAATTGCCTGAAACTGAACTTTTAAGAAAATGAATTACTTAAAAAAAAGTAAATTGGTTAGAAAAAAAAAATATTTGATCTCACTTCCCACACCTAATGACTGAATTTAATGAATATTGAAAACTAACAAATGTAAAATCATAATTAAATTTACTGTTGCAAATTTAATAATTTTCAATTAAGAATTTTCAACCGATGAACAATTTTCAGGATTCGAATGATATATAGTGACGATTGCACGGTGTTGAAAATCATACTAGTTTAAGTGTTTATGTTTAACTTATCTTTAAAATACTTTAGAGACAAAAATATTATCACTTTTTATAAGCATAAATGTTTTTAAATTTTTAAATTCCTTAAAAAATTAATAACTAAAATAGTCATTAATGAAGCACTCATAAATTTGTATTTATTTTTATAAGTTTATATATAATGAATTGTTCCAACTTGAAAAAGAATATTTTAAAAAAAATTTATAAAGACATATAGCAAATCGAGAATTGATACTTTTCTTGAGTTATGAATTTTATAATTTATCATGTGGAGTACTGCATGTAATAATTAAATGAAACAAAAGCTAATATGGGTCTTTTTGGTCAATAGCATTGAAATATTTTATTTCTTTTACGTATTACTAATAATAAAAGTTGAGCGTATTCAAATATTCATTCGAATCAACTTGTTTTCTATTTATATATCAAAAATATCTGTGATGTTAATTAATAGCCTTATTTTTATAATGTTTCTTTTACATTCGTAGAAAATCAATGTAAAAAAACGGCTAGCGTTCTTTTGAAACCAAGGAAAAGAAAATATAATTTGTTACAATTGTAATTTAGGCCAAAAAAAAAAAAAAAAAAAAAAAAAAAAATATCTAGATGAAAACTTATAAGAAGATTAAAAATAAAAGCAATATTTCAAAAAGAAATAGTAAAAATGAAAATGAGAAAGAAAAAAAACCACAGCTAACTAACTAGGTTATGTTAAGTTTCACTTGCATAATTTTAAAAGTAAAAAAAATAATAAATGATTTTTACTGAAAAGATATAAAGAAACTATCAACTGTAGTAATGCTATTGACACACCCAGTATTGGTGAAATTATTACACATTATTATTACACTAAGTTATATAATTATTGATGTAATTATTGTTAAATAAAATGTTATCAAATTATATTTTAATCTTCTTTCTAGATTTCGCTCTCCAAAAAACTTTTCTCTGTTGGTGGCATGGATGCTTGCTAGTGGTTCGGAATCCACGTTAAACTGCAGGTCCCTGTCTAATTAGCCCAAAGTGTGCAAAAAATGACCGTAGAGAGACAAATCAAACCAAACCTAAAAGCTTTTTATACTTCTTCGAATGAGTAAAAAGATTATTTTTAATTGATATTCCTTTATACTTTAAAAGCTTTTTTATTTTTTTGTACGCTTTGCAATGTTTTTTTTTTTTATTTATTTTGTTATACAAAATGTAAACAAAACAAAAATGTAAAAACACACACAAAAAAAAATTTTTTTTAAAAAGAGGATGGGCAAGACCTTTTAGAAGCACAATTTGTATTCATAGTGTCATGATATTTGCAGGTTGCCAACAAGCAAATGCATTATTCTGCATAAATTTTCAAATGCTTCCTAGTTGTTCCGATACCCCCCCCAATCAATAAATAGGAGGGAAGATTGTAAAGGAATATTGCTATACATATATGGCTAATATGTAAACGCTAACTTTTTTTCATACCGATCTCATGAATCATATCGATGTTTTAAATAATTATATTTAATTAATACATAATTAAAAATTTTAATTTATTCATTTATTCATTTAAAGGCAATTATTCATATGTAAAAGAAAACAAATCTTTTACCTTGGTCAAATTGCATTGGTTTAATTAAAAGTCAAGGATTAATTCCTAATTACCATTGTTGGAGTTGCAGTTGTTTTCTTTGCTAATAGCAAATTAATTAATTAAGGAAAGATTTTTTTTTAAATTTCCGTCAAAAATAGTTGTAAAAAAGATTTGAAATTAACGTTTGTTATTATTTACGTTTGGTTTCCAAAGTAGCACAGAATTCTTAAACAATCAGCTCATTTCAAGATCATCACAAGATCATTGGTTTAATTAAAAATGAAGGATTAGTTCTTAATTACAATTGTTGGAGTTATATTTACTTTGTTACTAGTAAATTAATTAGTTAATTAAGAATATTTTTTTTTTCAAATTTCCGTCAAAAATAGTTGTACAAAAGATTTAAATTTATCGTATGTTTTTATTTATATTTAGTTTTCAAAGTAGCATAGAATTCTTAAACAATCAGTTCATATCAAGATCATCACATAATACATTACTCGGAAGGGGAAACAACAACAGCGCAGTATATATGCATCAGCGAAATTGAAAAAAAGAAGTTATTAAGGTTATCTGCAAGAATAATGAACGGTAAGTGTGCTGTTGGTTTTGCTTTAGAAAAGATATTGGTCAGTAAGACTTCCCGGCCACCAGCAATCGGAAAAATCGCTTCCCTGCTTTTGTTTGCATGAGTAACACACTGACTTTTTTTAAAAAGCAGGGTCACCTCTACAATGGCACAGTGGAAAAATTGCATCATCGTGATCTACCGATTGATTTAATCTGCTGAAACAATCGGCCAGAAGTAAAAACCAGATCGACTATTCAGACACGGCCATTTTAAGATTGGTCGCGGACAATGACCACATTATCATCAAGCTGTTTGCTGCTGAGCCATCTAGTAAACTGGTTGCTTGGTAATCGAGGGGGGATAGCAGAGGTCGAAAGAATCTTCTCAACCACTCCTACCTGGAACTCGTGGGCGTTTGTTCGAATGCACGATGCTGTGCGGATGAAGTTTTCACCGACGGTCACGAACTTTGAGAAAGAAGGGGGCGGTTATCATCACTGAAGAGTTATGAGGAAATCGTCAGTGCCCACATCTGTCTACTCAAATCGAATAGATAACCGAGGGATACCATATCGTCCATCGTTTTGAAAGAAAGTAAAATGACTTATCGTGGGATGATATAATGCGTGAATTTTTTTATCTTATATGGATGGGAATTTCCAACAGCATTGGATAACAAACATTTGTATGCTTAAAGAAAAAAAAAAAAAAAATATATTTTTTTTTTTGTAATGTAGCTGGCAAATACTTAGGTAGTTGACTTTTATGCCATAATCAAGGGCTGCACCGTTGTTACTCATTTATCATTACCCAGAGGGTGCTTGTAGCTTGAAGATAAGCTACGAACGCGGAGTAACAATATCCCCGCAACGCTCTACGATCCTGTTAGACCGGGACCTACGGTTTAAAGTGGATTCCGAAAACTACAAATATCCATGGCACCTCCGGGAATCAAACCCGAAGCCTGTGGTACAGAGAGTCAGAGCGTTAACCACTCGGCCATCAGGCCCCCTTAAAAGATTTCTGAATGAAGTGATAAAAAAATATTAGTTTTCAAAAGTTTGAAAGTTTGAATAAGTTCATCTGAAATACATTGATTGAACATTTAATATTTCTTGATAGTTGATGTCTGCTATCCATATTTTAATAAAATGCCCTTTCTTCTTTTATACCGTAAATATATGTTTCAGTTACTACTTAAGAGAACATAAATTATTTTGCCTATAGTAAAATTTTTTGGATTTACTTATTGCTTTTTGTTATTGTCTCTTATTGGATTATGTTAAATCATTGACTATAATTTTTATTTCTATTTAGTAGATCCGAATGTAGATATAAGACACCCTTCTTCTTCACTAACGCAACAACGTCATGGTGAGCCAAGGCTATCTGCCTGGTGGCAGATTTCAAGACAGGAGATGTTTTCTTTAAGTAGGGTTGTCAGCCTTATGCCCAAAACTCTGCAGTCAGGTTAGACCGGGACCTACGGCTTAAAGTGGATTCCGAACCACTAAAAACATCCATGGTCGGGTTTGATTTAGTTTGTCGCTCTACAGTCATTTTGTGCACACTTTAAACTAATTAGACCGAGGTCTACAATTTAAGGTGGATTCCGAACTAACAAACATCCATGCCACTACCAGAATTCAAACCGGCGACGCCGGGACTCATTGCCACAGTGCACCAGAACACTAGTCACTCGACCATTAAGCTCCATAAGACACCTTTATCAATTTATTACGATTATCAAACACCTTTTTTCAATTTATTACGATGATAATGATGGCGCTAATTTAATTCCATTCTTCCTCGAGATTCAATATGAGGCTAGATATTTAGTAATATTAAATGTTTTAAGAGTATTTTAAGCCAAATAAATTACCAAATATTTTCCTTCCTAAATAAATCAGAGAGAATTTTTTTCAGGTAAATGGTGCTGCCAAATTTAATATCTCTCAAAAATATTAAAAGCTGTAATTTAGCACTACTAATCATTCATCTATCAATATTGTATTCAGGGAATACACAATCTTGTATTTAAATAGTAAAATTTATTATTTTATTGAAAATTCAATCCACTTTATTTGTGGATTACTTATAAATATTACCAAGACTATTAAAATTAAATATCACATAAGATAGAAATGATAGATTATTTAGTAAATCATTAATAATTAGTGAGTTGTTTGAAAGTTTTAAAACACATCGCTCCCAGAATTATTTAAAATATTAAACATAATGTTGTTTTATTATTTTCTTTTCGAAACATTTCAAATATTTTTTTAATTTTAAATCACAATTTAATAAATTTTTTTATTTCTTACTTTTTTTTGTTCAAAGGCAATCGAATCAAGTTTCGATTAACTAAAAGACCATGGATCAAGTATCCGTAAATTAAACTTTTACGAAGTATGGTGATATAATTTGAAAAGAATTGAACTTGAAATTTTGTATTATTCGATTACAATATATGTTGTTGTTTGTTGTTTCTTATCCCACTTGGCTAGCCAAGCCCACGAGCCCATATGGACTCATGATTGAAGGGGAAGGTAGCAGCTTCTGTTGTGATGGAGCACCGTAGGTAGAAGCCTGACTTTTGCTCCGTGACGCTCTTACAGTCATAGGAGACCGGGACCTACGGCTTAAAGTGGATTCCGAACCACTACAAACATCCATGGCACCGCCGGGATTCGAACCCGAAACCTGTGGCACCGAGCGCCAGAGCGCTAGACACTCGGCCATTCAGGTCCCAAATTTGCCAACGGCACGCAGTGTTCCCAGGTGGTCACCCACCCAAGTACTGACCGCGCCCAATGATGCTTAACTTCGGTGATCTAACGAGAACCGGTATATTCAGCATGGTACTTTACAATATATACATAATAAATGAGTGTTTACTTATATATATGCATAAAATACATGATAATGCACTCACCCAGACCTCGCCTACAGACGGGTATGGTTTTGGACTCTCGCATGTGGGAAGTCATGAAGAGGAAACTTCCTTTGGCTATCACCGCGGACATGATTACTACACAGAATGTTATAAAATATACAAAAATTTTCATAAGCTTGAGGGTGATGTCGATGAGTTTGGAGGTCGCCGTCTCATCTGCCTCTTCGGGCGGGGTGACGATGAACACATCCCACCCCTTGAGATCCTCTTTGCGACTCCTGAAAAAAGATAAGCATAATCACAGTATTAGTTAATCAAAACTATGAAATTTTAATTATCATTCACTTTAATAAGCATAAATTATCAAAATTGTTTATTTAATATAGATAATATTATTAACGTAAAAGATAGAAATAAGAACAAAATTATATATTAACTACTTCGGGAAACATTTTTTACAAGAAAAAAAAATTTTTTTGTTTGATTAAGTTTTATTCATTTTAAATCGACAGCAATGTTATCGGCCAAAAATATTGAGCAAAATAGAGTCTATACCTGTGACAATAAAAAAGATATTGCAAATTACTAATTATAAAATTTGCTAGTATTACGGTGCTGAAGGTTTGGTTTGACGCTTTATGGTCATTTTTTGCACGCTTTTTCTAACTAAACAGGGACCTACTTTTTAACGGGGATTCCGAACCACTAGCAAACATTCATGGCACTGTCAGGATTCGCACCTGAAACCTGTGATACCAATGGTCACAGTGCTAGCCAATTAGAGAAACATTACTAGTGTCCTCGTATGAATTGTTGTTTTCAGTGTTTAAATATTTTACAATAAATAGTTTTTTAACAGATTTAAAAAAAAAAAATTATTATTTTGACTTTAAAAAGCTGAACACACTCATGTTCTTGAAGAATGATGTATTTTAGTTTCCTTTTTTTTCCAAAGTTTAGTTCCGAGTCCCATATTTTAGTTTCCTTTCAAATAACCTTTGAAATTTTAAAGAATTATTTTATGGAAGTAAAAATTCGTTTTAAATCTAAACATTTATATATACTCAGACATCATACACTGAAGTGACAAAAGTCATGGGATAGCAACATGCAAATTTTCAGATGGCAGTAGCATCGCGTAGAACAGGTATAAATGCGCAGAGCTTTCATTTCTGTTCAAGTTATTCATGTGAAGAGGTGATGACCGCACGACAGGAATTAACACACTCTGAACGCGGAATGTTAGTTGGAGCTAGAAGCATGGGTCATGCCATTTCGGAAATCGTTAGGGAATTCAACATTCCCAGATCCACTGTGTCAAGAGTGTGCCGAGAGTATGAAATTTCAGGCATAACATCCCACCATGGACAGCGCAGTGGTCGACCGCCTGCACTTAACGACCGAGACCGGCGACGTCTGCAAAGAGTCGTAAATTCTAACAGACAAGCAACACTGCGTCAAATAACCACAGAAATCAATGTGGGACGTACAAGGGACTTGTCTGTTAGAACTGTGCGGAGAAATTTGGCTTTCTTGGGCTATTCCAGCAGAAGACCGACTCGAGTGCCTTTACTGACAGAACGACATCGCTTGCAGCGACTCTTGTGGGCGCGTGAGCATATCGGTTGGTCCCTAGGTGAATGGAAAACCGTGGCCTGGTCCGATGAGTCCCGATTTCAGTTGGTAAGAGCTGATGGTAGGGTTCGAGTGTCGCGCAGACCACACGAAGCCATGGACCCAAACTGTCAGCAAGGCACTGTTCAAGCTGGTGGTGGCTCCGTAATGGTGTGGGCTGTTTTTTCATGGCATGGACTTGGTCCTCTGGTGCGATTGGACCGAACATTGACTGGAAATGCTTTTGTTCAGCTACTTGGAGATCACTTGCAGCCATTCATGGACTTCATGTACCCAAACAACGATGGGATTTTTATGGATGACAATGCGCCATGTCACCGGGCCACAACTGTTCGCGATTGGTTTGAAGAACATTCTGGACAATGCCAACGAATGATCTGGCCACCTAGATCGCCCGACATGAATCCCATCTAGCATTTATGGGACATCATCGAGAGGTCTGTTCGTGCCCAAAATCCTGCACCATCAACGCTTTCACAATTATGGACGTCTATCGAGACAGCATGGCTCAATATTCCTGCAGAAGACTTCCAACGACTTGTTGAGTCTATGCCACGTCGAGTTGCTGCACTTCACCGGGCGAAAGGAGGGCCGACACGATATTAAGTGGTATCCCATGACTTTTGTCACTTCAGTGTAATTTATAACACAAATTTAATATCAGAAGTAAGTAAGTATAAAACGTATAGTTGCAGTCCCCAGCTAGCTAACGTTATTCGCGTTTGGTACTTAATATATATTTTAATGCTGTTTAATAAAACGATATTTTAACTTTCAATACATACTCTTACTTATACAAAAATAAATTCTGGATTGAATTTTGAATAAATTATTCACTAAATCCGTTTAAATATTCACATATCTAAATTGAATTTTAATTTCTGTAGTATTTAAATTTCTTTATACCAGATAAATCTTTAACTATGCACAGAGGTTAAAACCTGATTATTAGCTTAAAAGGTTATAGACCTTAATTAATTAGGCTTATGTTAAGATAATAAATTTGTTGTCCATGGGTTCTCCATGGGGTATAATACTTACTTATCATATGGATTCTCCACCAAGGGAGTCTTCTCGTCATTTTCGTCTTCAGAATCTTCGTCAGATAGTTGAAGATCGTTTCTGTTCACTGGAGCCATTTTATTTTTATCACTGAGCAAATATCACAAGTGGCTGCAAAAAAAAGTGCATTTTTGTATCAGTTTCATTGAAAGAATAAATGACATTTTATAAATAAGTAAAATTGTTTGAATACTAAAACTATTTCATTATGTAATCAAAAAAATATATTCAGCTAATTATACTGTTATATATTCTCAATATGTAAACCTGTTATATTCAGTCTCTCGATTTCTTCGAATCCAAAGAAGAAGAAAATTACCTCTTTCCGCATATACACTGATTCTAAGATAATATTTTGGCATAAAAGTTTTTTTTTATTTTCAATGGCAAGACAATACGAAAATGGGGAAAAATACAGAATAAAAAAGAAAATGCACACAGAAAAGTTCAATAAAGTTGAACGAAGTCTTTGCCTTAAAAGTTCTCTACCTTGTCAGTGTCTCGCCATCTCGGATTCGCCATGACGTGCCAAACAACGATGGAGTTAAGTTCGGTTCATTAGTTCTGTGAAATCACAAAGAGGGCAACTTGGCTAGTCGAAAATCTCAATGCTATGTAGATGTTCATTAGTTTGGTTTGTCGCTCTACGGTCCTCTTGTGCACACGAGGGCTAAACAGATCGGTACCTACTGTTTAAAGTGGATTCCGAGCCAGTAACAAACATCCATGCAACCGCAGATTCGACCCTGAAGCCCGTGATACCAAAGAATAGAGAGCTAGCAATTTGGCCACCAGGCCGCGGATGTTCATTAGATCACTCTTTTTAAATGAGAGAAGTCCATTGAAGTCCATGAGAGAAGTCCATGAATGAGAGAAGTCACCAGCATTCCATTGCAATACACGCTGGCCAACCGGACGATGGTTAGGATAGCAGCGAGAACTCATGCCGGAAACTGTAGACCACTTAGCCGTATAGAACACTGTCCAGGGAGCATCACAAGGACATAGGTGTACATTGCACCCCTTGGCATAAAAGGTAGTAAATAATATGTAATGATATTTATTCATCATGACAAATAAGAAAAATATCGTAGAATAAATATTCGTTTATATCTTTTTTTTTGTTCAGAAACTTTTTAAGATTTTTAGTTTGGTTTGTCACTCTACGGTCATCTTGTGTACACGAGGGCTAAACAGATCAGGACTACGGCTTAAAGTGGATTCCGAAATACTGCAAACGTAAATGGCACCGCCGAGACTCGAACACGAAACCTGTGGTACCGAGCGCCAGAGTGCTAGCCACTCGGCCATCAGGATCCATAAAGATTTTTGAGAAGATATCAAAAGTACATACAAAGAAATATATATTTATATATATAACAGAAACGAAATAAGAAAAGTAGATAAATATTTAAATAAGTTAAAAACTTCACTCACATAATTTTTCTTTATCTCTATTTATATAAAAGGAATCTCAAAGCATACATTTTAAATAAGTTTACAATATTGTGGGTTTTACAATCCAAATTCAAACTGTCATGCAATTCTACTAAGGATTCGTAAAGAAGAAAAAAAAATCATTATGTAAATTGGTTATTGATTTATAGCCACATCAGTAATCCGTTATTAAAATAAAGTTAATCTTCATTTGATTCAGATATCATGCTTATTTTTGTCTCATTATCATAGTAATCATATTCATTGTAAGTTGATGATCCGGATGTTAGACAATGCATTATGAAATGTAAATGAATCTAAACAACGAAAAGAACTAACAAAACGCACCATTTAATTTCTTTGAGGAAAACGGAACAGAATATTATGCAAATCGTAATGATGGCAATAAAGGATAAAAATCGTCCACGAAATGATTCTTGTTCAGCTTTACGCTGGGTGCGTTTAACTTTGCGGAGGAGTCAAATGTCATTGCATGAGGCAATTTTAAAACGGGGAGAATTATATGGAGTGGTAAATGGCTTCAAACAAGTTCCAGTGACCTCGGAAAAGCTGTCGTTTTACTCGCAGCTAACCTTATTCGATGCCTAGAACTAGATTTTCTACTGTCCCCTTTCTTGTGTAAAGCAATGTATCGAAAATAGCTTAACAACAACAACAACAGAGGGTTATAACTATAATTTTCTTCTTTTTTTTTTCAATTTAACCCAACAATCGTGCGTGTTGAATCTTGTTAAAGAATATACTTTTGTAAAATCTCTTCGTATCTTGAAAAATTTATTTTGATAATCTTTGAATAAAATAATATCCTTTTCATATGATTCAAAGTAACTGTATTATATATGCGTTATATAAGTATACATTATAACATTTGCTCTTTAATTAAGATCTTATAAAAGAGAGTCCATTGTATTTATATATACGAATTCGTTATAATCTATTTAAAAGTTTAAAAAAACAGAATCTTCTAGATTAAAGGCAATTAAAATCGTTCTTTGTTGTATGTCGTATTATATATATGTTATATTTGTCGTCGTTGTGTATGTAGTAATAAGTTTCAAAACCATATATTCTACTGTCCCCTTTCTTGTATAAAGCAATGTATCGAAAATAGCTTAACAACAACAATAACAACAGATGGTTGTAACCATAAGCTTCTTTTTTTTCAATTTAATCCAACAATCGGAGAGTAGTGCGTGTTGAATTTTATAAAAGCATATACTTTTGTAAAATCTCTTCATATCTTGAAGAATTTATTTTGATAATCTTTAAATAAAATCATCCTTTTCATAAGATTCAAAATAACTGTGTTATTTATGCGTTATATAAGTATATTTACTTTTTTGAATTATTTTCATAATAGTCGTTACTGGAGTTTTAAATTGTATTTAAATAGAATGTAATGCTATTATGTTTGATAATACGTTAAATATCGAGAAAAAAATTCAAAACTCTTAAGAATATAATTCGAGTTTATTATAAATGACATTTGCTCTGTAATTAGGAAACTTTTTCAGAGAGTATTGTATGTACGTATGCTGATTCGTTATAATCGATTTAAGAGTTTTAAAAAACAGAATCAGGAAGATCAAAAGAAATTAAAATCGTTCTTTGTTAAATATTATATTATATATATGTTATATTTGTCGTCGTTGTGTCTGTAGTATTAAGTTCCAAAACCAAATATCCCACTGTCCCCTTTCTTGTATAAAGCAATGCATCGAAAATAGCTTAACAACAACAATAACAACAGATGGTTGTAAATATAAGCTTTTTTTTTTTTCAATTTAATCCAATAATCGAGTACGTGTTGAATTTTATTAAGGAATATACTTTTGTAAAATCTCTTTATATCTTGAAGAATTCATTTTGATAATCTTTGAATAAAAGCACATCCTTTTCATAAGATTCAAAATAAGTACGCTATTTATGCTTTATATAAGTATATTTACTTTTTTGAATCATTGTCATAAGGATGGTTACTGGAGTTGAAAGTCATAATGCGATCACGTTCGATAATACACAAAATAAAGAGAAAAAAATTCTAAACTCTTAAGAATATAACTCAAGCTTATTATAATAAAAAAATAAGAATATATTATAGTATTTACTCTGTAATTAGGATATTTTAACAGAGATGTTATATTTGCCGCCGTCGTACATGCAGTATTAAGTTTCAAAACCATATATTTCGATGTTCCCTGAGTTGTATATTCAATATGTAGAAATACCTCCAGCTGAATATTTAAATATGCGAGAAAATTTATAACATTTTACATATAACTTCTAAAACATATCATACAGTCTCTCAATTTGAATGAATATTTAAAATAAATATATATATTGCAATAATATATATTTTTATAAAAAATAAAGAGCTCTTTTAATCTAACATTTGATTTGATTCATAATTGAACATATCGTCAAAGGTAAAATAGTTTTAAAATCTACCTTTTCACAATTAGGGTTGTCTCAGAATTTAAATAATATTCATGTAAAATCACATCCTTTTCATAAGATTAAAAAAAAAACTATGTTATTTATGCATTGTATAAGTATATTTACTTTTTAGAATTATTTTCATAATGATCGTTACTGGAGTTGAAACTGGATTTAAATAGAATGTAATGCTATTATGTTTGATAATACGTTAAATAACGAGAAAAAAATTCAAAACTCTTAAGAATGTAGTTCAAATTTATTACAATAAAAAATAATAATGTATTATAACATTTGATTTGTAATTAGGATATATTAACAGAAAGCTTATTGTGTTACATATACGAATTCGTTATAATCTTTTTATAAAAGTTTTAAAAAAACAGAACCCTCAAAATTAAAAGAAAATAAAATCACTCTTTGTTAAATATGTCGCAAAATACATGCAGTATTAAGTTAAAAACATATATTTAAATGTTCCTTCAGTTGCATATTCAGTATGTAAAAATATTACATGCTGTATATGTAAATATGCGAAAAAATTTATAAAACTTTAGATATAACTTCTAAAACTCAGACAGTTTCTCAATTTGCAGGAATACTTAAAATATAATTTATGTAATAATACATATTTTTATGGTTTCGTTTGTTGCTCAACGGCCATTTTGTGTACACTTCAGCCTAGTTAGTCTGGGACCTGCAGTTTAAGGTGGATTCCGAAACCCTAACAAACATCCATGCCACCGCCAGGATTCGAAGCTGAAGCGTATGGTACCAAAGGTCAGAACGTTAGCCAACTGGACATCAGACCGATATATTTTTAAGAAAAATAGAAAATCTTCATAATGGTACATATCGTCAAATACAAAATATTTTTAAAATCTACCTTTTATCAGTTAGGGCTAACTTAGAATTTAAATAATATTCATATAAAAATCTATTACACAATATTGGAATTTTATTTTACAATATGTTTCATTTAAAACATTGCATGTGTGTCATTTAAAACATATAAGTAAATTTGAGCAATAATCTTTTTAGATATAAGAAATTATTAAAGAAAAGTAAAACAACAAATAATTAATTCCAATTATTTAAGAATAAAATTAAAATTAATCTCGCGAAAAAAATTTAAAAGGATTTAGAGAACTTCTGAAAGAGGTCAACTACGTAGTATTTTAATCTGAGTATGCAATTTGGTCATATTTACTATTTGGAGAAAAAAATAAAAACTCGAAAAACTACAATGAAATCAAATACTCTACGAATCGATATCTAGGATGAAATCAGAAGATCAAGTTAACAAGTAGCCAAAGTAACCCACCAGAATAACTTTAGAAATTAGGTTGGGGATCACATAATAGAACATGATTTTAAATCGGATGGGTCAATCTTCATACCCATTAACTAAATAGGTCGAATGCATAAAATAATAGAATCTGAAAATAATCAAAAGAAAGTATCAATAAAGAAATGTATTAAGACTAAAAGTAGATAAAATGATTATTTATGGATATGTAACGAATTCTTAATCAATATTGAGAAATTAATCAATATAAAGGCATCAAAGCTGATCATAAACTTTTAATTTGGGTCATAAATTTGTCCTTAATAGTTTTTCATTTAGCAAATGATAATAATTATCATTTTGATTGAAAATTACGAACTATTATGAAATATACGCAATGTATATACTTTCAGATGTAATTTTTAGTAGATATTTATTTTATTGTAGTGGCATATTTTTTGGGAAAAAGATTATTTTCATATCAATCAGTTAGTTTTACAAGGCAAAAGTTTTAGATATATAGCTCAAATTTATAATATATATATAAATCAGTGATATAAATAGAAAAATTACCGATATTTTGAGCAATTTTTTAAATAAAAAAAGATTTTCCATAAAAATTCTTTTCTGAGAATAATATAGATGTATTTATTTTATTTTAATATTTAAAAAATTGAAGTCAGCCTTGGATTAGAAAGCATTTTACCTTCACTTAAACAATGCCTTTTTGAATTTTTCTACCATAAATATTTTTCTTATTTGAGGAAGAAAATGCGAAATATTGCACAGAGCTAGAAAATAAATTTTTTTTTTAAAAATAAAGGAGTCGGGAAAATTACTCCAAATTTTTATTTGTTAATAAAGATTCAAAAGTGTCTGCTCCTTTAATTCTTGATAGTGTTAAGTTTTAACATTTAAATCTTCTCCAAATCATGCTTGTATCATTTAATATTTTTGTTAACTTACATAAAAATAAAATAAGTAATTGTTTTGGTATGCATTCCAAATTGCAGTGGCAGAATGCATGGCAGTGTAGAGGACCTCTCTACTTTCGGTGGACTTTAGATAATAAATCTCTTACATTTCTAAAATAACAATGTCAAATGATCTCAGACCAAAAAGTCCGGAATTTGAAAACAGCAAATGTTTAATTTTAGTAAAATAAGAAAAAAATTAGTAACTTTTAGAAACTAACAAACATCCATGCCACAGCCAGGCTTCGAACCTGAAGTCGATTGTATCAAAGGCCAGGACATTAACCATTGGGCCATCAGGCCGCTTGCATAGATATGAGTGCTCTAATGAAAGCGCAAAAGAAAAATTATACCAAGTGGAAAACGCAAATCGAAAAGAACAGTACGAAAGTTTATGGGTGCAAATGTGATTTTTTCCCCTTTTTTTCTGTTGTTCATTGATGGGCATGATTCTTATGTATACCACTACAACGACCCTAATGAGCAATAAGGGGAGAACTTTTAATGCATTACCCTACATTTAAGTTTGGACAACAAAATTTAATAAAACAATTGAAAAACGGTAATATTCCTTCCAATTAAATTTATTCCAAAATTAAAAATAACATTCATTTTTTTTCTTTCAAACTAACATGTATAGTAAAATTAGAAAATTTAATATAAGTTTATTTAATACAGAAAAAAATAGGAAGACCATAAAAACTTATTCAAAATAGGAAAGATAGGAAGTTCATATCAATTTTAAAAAAATGCAAATTTATTATTAAAAATTATATTTTTTGCTAAATACGAATACAGCGTTAAAATACGTTTCTGTATACAATTTGTTTTGTGAGGGATGCATCCTTCTGTTAACTTTATTTTGAACTTTATAAGGGAAGTCATATTACATTTCCAAAAAATTTAAGACTTGAAAATGTTGATAATTGCCAAACTTTTAAACTAAATTAATTTAGCATTCCTAGAGTTTCTAGAATTTTTTGCAATTATCTTTCATACCATCGGGACAATAATCGATGGGCTTTTATGCTTTTCTCAACAATTTATTTTATCTTTCGAAATTCATGAAATAAACTAAGGAGCTTATATTCTGCTAGATGGAGTGCTACGTAGATCTACCTCCTCGTAGTGCACTCCGGGCAACGTCTATTGCGGCAAAATGATCTACAAATGTGGCCTTCAGTCTGGCTCTCAGTGTGAGTTTCTAGATTTCTACAGCGGAACGCAGGTGGATTGTCCCAAAAAGGAGGCCTCTGTTTTACAACTAAATAATCAGTAGTTGGCCTATCATTCCGTTAAGGTGATAACTAAAAAGACATTTAGGTGCTCCTTTTTTTGAGAATGCTGCAGCTAAAAACAGTCACAAGCCCTGGTGCGATCCTATTCATGATATCCCTGAATGTCATAGAGAAAAGTCGGCGGCATTGCTACGCCTTTTCTGTGGTCAAGATTGTCTCCGCAAGCACCATCACAGAATTAAGCTGACAGCTGATCCTCTCTGTCACCTGTGTGATAACCTGGAAGAAATGGATGTGTCTCACCTTGCTTCCTGTTCTGCTCTGCCTCCTGTTTCTTCACGGAAGCGTTATTGAATTACCAGACTTAAGTGGATGGTTTAACTGATGTCATTTGTTATTTTCTTGCTCTTTGTATTTTTTCTTTTTTATGATATCTGTTGTCTTATAAACTTTCTTTTGGAAATAAAAAATACAGATATTCTGCTCGATTCGTTATCCAATAGTAGCATGTTCAAAGAACTTAAATTCAAATCCACTGACGGATTTCGTTGCTGTCACTGTTTTCAGAAATAAGAATTGTGACTACTATCTGTGCGTTTCGCACAGATAGTAGTCTGTTGGAAATTTTCGGGGTTTTCACCACACAAATGCAAATTCAGAACAATGTCCTAAAAGTTCTCCAATCATTAGTCGTGAGAGGCCTGTTCGTTGTTCATATGGATTATGCTCACCAATGTACAATAGAAAAAAAAACACATTTGTATTCGGAAACTTTCGTACTGTTCTCTTCGGTTTGCATTTAATACCACAGGTTTCAGTTTCGAATCCTGGCGGGTGGCATGAATGTTTGTTAGTGGTTCGGAATCCGCGTTAAACTGTAGGTCCCGGTCTAATTAGCCTAAAGTGTGCACAAAAAGGTTTCGGTTTGAGTTTTCCGCTTGGTATAATTTTCCTCTGAAATTTCATTAACACCTTACATCTAAGTTTTTTATTATGTTTATATTTATATATCCCACAATTCGACTCAAATATTTTTTTCAAAATTTAATTTTTAACTATTAATTTAACTCGTAGTTTAAAATGAAAAGTGAAAATTGCATTTGGTTTGAACTGGTGCTAATTTCCAACAAGCAATTACAGATAAGACTTTTACTTAATTTTGGTATAAGAAAAATATTTATAATGATTTTTATTTAATCAAAAGCATTGCAAAGCCCATTTAATCAACTAATGTTCTCAATAGATTTACTTAATAAAACCCCTGCAGTGATTTGTTTGAATTAATTTTTCATGCCTTTCTCAGATTTATTAAATACAGCAGTCTTAGTTTGATCATGGATTAATTATAATTAGTGTGAATTTTTTTAATATGTAACACTTTTAGAATTTTACCATCATCCATGAATGATATTATTATGCATGTCATGAAAAAAAAAGGCATTATTTAACATACGCGAATATTGAATACAAATGGCCAACTGATCGATTGTATGGTAATGACTGTATTATAAAAACTATGTCTATGAAATTAGTTCCATTACGGGATTACATTTCTATTCTTTAGTTATGGAAGGCATGTTAACAATGTTTTACGCACTGTTACACTTCCACGTATAATTCGCTTAAGCAATGTTAATCTTTTTTAATTTGAAATGACTCAAGCATTAAATAAAGTCATTTTCAATGCCTACCTGTTCAATCGTAAACATTTTTCGTATTGTTCAAAGATTAAACGATAAATAATACCACTTACGCAATAACTAATTATTCCACCTTTTAATGTTTCACATTTTAAGCATTCATTTATCGATTTCAGATGTAGAGTTTTGGAATTTCTTTTAAATCTTAACAAATCAAATATATACTTTTTTTCGTATTGAACAGTTTGTAACTACTGAAGAGTAAATGAAATTCAGCAAACTTCCTTCCTATTTTCTTACTAAATTTAATTAATAAAACAAATTCATAACATAATGCATTATACCTACTATTAAATCGGTACAAAGTCAACAATATTATTACAGTTTTAAAATTAAACTTAATAATATTTTATAAAAACGAAATCAATGCTTTTTTTATAAATTAGATTTACGTTAAGTCTGGACTCACGAAAGTATTTCTTTCCATTTCCGTTATTATAAGTCAAATCTGGCACAAATCGAATAGTTGTTTGGATTCTTGATATGCTTGAATAACTGATATGCATTTTTTAACTATACTAATACTCAATATAAAATGTTTACCATTTTTAAATTCTCAAACAATTCCGCAGTTAAAATACTACATAAAATAAAAAATATTATAATTAACATTCATCATCAGTGCTTATCAATTAAATGTTTCAACTTTGGGGAAGTAAACAACGTTTTAATTTATTATCCTGAGATAATTTGAGTAATACTTTTGCCAATTATTTAACTTTTTTCCTTATTTTTTAATTTTTATTTATTTGCTTATTTTTTTTTTAAATAACTTAATTTTTCTTAATTATGTTTTTAATCTGTTTACTAATAGGGCCTGAATGGCCGAGTGGCTAGCGGCGCTCTGTACCACAGGTTTCGGGTTCGAGTCCCGGCGGTGCCATGGATGTTTGTAGTGGTTTGGAATCCACTTTACACCGTAGGTCCCGGTCCTAATAGGATCGTAGAGCGTTACGGGGGCAGTGTTACTCCGCGTCCGTGGCTTATCTTCAAGTGACACGCGCCCCCTGGGTAATGCAAAGTGAGTACGTCTCTGCAGCATTTGCCTTAAGGCATCCAAAGACCAAGCTGTCTGTGTTTGCCAGCTGCATTAGAAAGAAAAAAAAATCTGTTTATTAATCGTCTCTTGTACATTTTTTCCATTTATTATCGGTAAAATCTTAATAGAAATTCATGATTTTGAACTCGTTTATCTTTCAATATCCATAATATCAGCATTAAATATCATCAGCATCATTATTGGCGCAACAGCCCCATATTGGGCCATGGCCGTCTGCATGTCAAGACAGGCGATGTTTCTTTTTTAAGAAATAGGGATGTCAGCCCGACGCTCTACAATCAAGTTTAACAGGGACCTACGGTTTAGAAGGGATTCCAAACCTTACAAACATCCATGACACCGCCGGGACTCGAACACTGTACTCCCGAGCCCAGAGCGCTATTCATTCGTCCATTAGGTTCCCTACATTCACTATCCATATTATATATAGTTTGGAAAATAGATTAACATTATCATTCAATATCCATATCTCATACTACTGTGTCCAAGAAGTAAGACCAATTTTCAATTTAAAATTCCCAGGACTTATGGAATTTCGTTTTTTTTTTTTTTTTAGGTTACTAGCCATGTCCATGACATCTGTGTGAAATTTCACGTCAAAATATACATTAGTGTTTGAGTTACGCTTGGATTTGTGAGACGCTAAAATTGATTCCGGCGATTTTTGAAATGTCTGAATTAATTGAGCAAAGAACTTGCATTCAATTTTGTTTGCGGAAACGTATAGAATGTTGCAGGAGGCATTCGGTGAGCATTTCTATATCGGAAAGAAATGTTTAGAAGTGGTATAAACAGTTCAAAGAAATCTGAGAATGCGTTCAAGATGAAGAACCGTCTGGTCGACCCTCAACCGACGAAACTCACGTTCAAAAAATTAAAGATTTGGTGCTTGCAAACCGTCGATTTACAATTAGAGACCTTGCTGATGATGTTGAAATTTCAAAAAGATCGGTCAATTCCATTTTGAGTTTCAAATGCGTCAAATCTCGATTGGTACCGAAGACATTGAATGCGCTAGCTCACACTGCATTGATTCTTCGTGACTTTTTCGCCAAAAATGAAACCTATATCGTTCCACAACCACCGTATTCCCACCGTGCAACTTCTGGTTATTCCCTAAACTCAAAAGACCACTCCGGGGACACAATTTTGAGTCGACTGAAAAGATTCAACGTGAATCGCCGCGCGCTTTGAAGGCCATCCCTGCCGATGATTTTTTAGCATGCATTGAGGATTGGAAAAAAAGTTGGCATAAGTGCATTGTGTTCAGAGGGGATTATTTTGAAGGCGATGAAATAAATTTGGGAGAATAAATAAAGACTTTTTGAAAAAAAAAAAATTGTGCTTACTTTTGGGGCGCAGTAGTATATATAAGATATGAATATTGAATGATATTGCTTATCTATTTTCCAAAATGATATTATATTCTTAAAAATAAACGATTGCTTTATTAAGACAATTTATATTAAAGCTCATTATTTAAAATCTCAAATCTTCAGTTCTGCACAGATATTTGCTTTCTAAATCAAATGTACCCAAACTTAAAAATATTTTATTTTTTTGGACCAGATCGGATCGGTGTGCTTGCAGTGGATTCCCTCCCATGTGGGCATCTACGGAAATGAAATTGCTGATCTGCTCGCTAGGGAAGGCTGCGAACTTCCCAAAGCTTCTTCTTCCAATCTGTTAGCTTCAGAGGTTCATTCCATGACTTTAGCCAGAGTGAATACCTCTTGGAGGTCGCCACCAATTCATGCATGGTACGCCGCTAAATATCCTGGTATGTCCTTGCAGTGCACCTGTCCTAGACCTGCTCAAACGGCTTTAGCTAGACTAAGGACTGGCCACACTAAGAGTTTGACCTTCAATGGAGACGAGAAGGCATATACCCTTTGTCATTGTTCGGCCATCGCGTCTCCCTCTCATCTCATCGATTGTATTGGTGCCTCTGTGAGGCAACTGTTGAATGAGGTGAGGACAGTTTACGATCTACTGATGCAGCATGATCTACTGGACTTGGTTTAGGATTCTAAATCAAGGGGATAAGCAACAACGTTTTTTTGTAAGCGGGCTACGTCGGCCCTATTTAGCATTTACATAAAAAATAGATTATCCCAACAAAAGGCAACCCAAAATCACTCGCTCTGATAACTCGTAATGGCGGAGAACCGCACGCTCCGCTAATGTGTGTTGGAAGCTGCGAGGAAAGTGGCTCACCCGACTGAACTTCCGCGCATTCTTCAGAGCAAATGGGCGACAAATGTATGCAGAAATTAACCCAGCACAACTTCCGATTGTCGATTCTGATTCCTATTCTCCATAGTTCCTTTTTTTATTATTATGAATTGCGATCACTCTGGAAACAAATGAAGTGAATGATTTTTTTTTTTTTTGGTTCATGTTGATATTTAGCTACATGCTGTTTTTTGTTTCTCGACAGGAAGAAATTATTTTAAAAATTACTCTAGATTGACTGACACGAATTTTGTTATATATATTTCAACAGTTTGATCTCATCTTTCCAGGTTCCATTTATTTAAACATTTTTTATATTATAAAAAAAAATTCTTAATTTTTACAGTACAACAATAAAGTACATCCTAATTAATTTTTAAAATTTATTACCAGACTTTTTAGACTAATACTATTACACACCACACCACATCACATCGCCTAGAGCTGAGTTGCCCTTTACAGTTTGGAAAGATGTGAGAGAGAAGTCTGATTGGGCTCTGAGACGGTCTACACTCATATGAGATCAAGACCTACAGCTTAAAGTGGATTCTGAACCATTACAAACATCCATGGCACGGAGTGCCAGAACGCCATGCAGATACATTATTTTTTATTAGGTATAAGTATAAGAATTTAAATTTTTAAGTATACAATATATGAATAATTCTTCTTCATTGGCGTAACAGCCCCATAGGAGGCCAAGGCCGGCAGATTTCGAGACAGGAGATGTTTTCTTTTTACATGGTAGGGTTTTCAGCCGAATATTATCGCCCAATGCTCCGCAGTCTATGTCTACAGTATATATGTCCACACTCATATGAGACAGGGACCTACGGCTTAAAGTGGATTCCAAACCACTAAAAACAGTGCACCGCCGTGACTTGAACCCGAAACCTGTGCCACCAAGCACCAGAAAGCTAGCCACTCGACTACTAGGCCCCAGACTTTTTAGACTTAAATTTCGTTGCATTTAATGGCCAGATAGGTTGGTAAATTACAAATAAAATGTAAAATATTTTTTAAAAAATAATTGGAATATGGTTATTTGGTTACTCAATTTAAACTTATTAAATGCCCCATTTAAATAGAATTTTTTTTGTTTAAATCCATTAATTAAATAGATACAAAAAAATCTTGATTTTTTCGTTATTGCTGGTTAAAAATAATAATCTTATCATATTTAGTTATTGGTAAGAGTATTTTAATGCTATAAAGAGATAAAAATTAATGTAATTTAGTCACAATGCTTTACATGCAATAGCATTGAAAGCCATAATTATAATAATAATGCCAATAGTTAATTTATTAAATACCTAAACAACAAATATTTAAAATAAACAATAAATAAGTACATTATTTTTTTTAATAATACTTTATATTCATCCTTACGATTATTATTATAAAAAAAATTATGAGAATTGCTTTAATAAATGATTCTCATGGTCATATTTCATTTTTAATTAAAAAATTAAACTTTTGTCAAATTATCAACTTTCTTGCTATTTATTACGATTTGAAATAAATAATATTAAATTGAATTTTGATTTAAAAAACACCCTAAAAAATGTGGTTTTGAAATATACGACAGAATTATTAAAACTGAAACAATTTTTCACTTAACTTTAACCTTGACGTAAATAATTTAAATTTGTGTGTCTATTCCAAGTGAATGCCTGAAATAAAACGAAAAATTAGAATTCAAAGCAGGAACTTACAAAATGGGGAATTGTGGTGAATTGCTTAAATTGTGTTATATGAATAATAATAATACTTTAAAAGCCATAAATTTGAATGAAAATCGTCGAATTCATGGTATATAAAGAAGTCACCCGTATATGTCTTGAATTTTTATGTCCTCCCTTACAAAAGCAAATTTAAATAATCGCAATGCATAAATCTTTATTACGTAAAGAAGCTGAATACATTAATGAAAATTAAATTAAAATTAATATTTATAGCTCTAATTTATTTCCATCTATTAAGCAATCCAATTAATTATTTTATTTTAATGAATAGTTCTTTCATGTCAGTTCTATGTAATTGTGTAAACACCAAATTTCTATTAAAGTAATTGTATTTTTAATTGATTTATCAAATATAAATATCTAGAAAGTACACATTCTTCAAAAATATAATAAAAGTACACATTCTTTGAAAAATATACCTTCAAATTTACTTTTCTAGAATTGTACTTTTCCGTACCGATGATTTGATAAAGATCTTTTTGATAATATTGTAATGGAAATATGTGGTATCTTATAAAATAATTAGCATAAAACTGAATTATTTTTTTATGCTTATTTTAATTAAAAATATTATCCGTCTGTTCTTTTGATCTATCGAAAATTGATATAAATAAATATCTTATCATAAATATAAGAATTTCAATATTGATGAGATACGGGAATTTGATTGCAAATAAAAATAAATATAGATTTTTTAGAATGTTTATAAATTTAAGGAAACAAAACCTATATTAAAAGAAATAAATATGAAAACTTGTCAATTTAAAAGAAAACAATTTTAATTTTCAGAACGATGCAAATCAGCGTTTCTGAAAGGTAATAACTCAAATAGCTTAAAGAAAGTAAAGCATTAGAACTAATACAAAAACTGATAAATCATTTAAAGATAAATGCAGCAAGATCTTAAATAAAATAAAACATTAAAAAAGATAAATTGACTTTAACATTATTAAAATTATTTAATGCGATTTCATCATCCTTATCGTTCTGTGTTATTCCTACATTTTCAGTCATCTGTAAAGTTTTCTGTGCGATTTAAAAAATTTTTTTATCGAAAACAATGAAAAATATAATTGATGGATTCATCATAGTTTCATTTAAAATCGATTAAAGGGCATCTAGTCGATCTTTAATCGATTAATGGGAATCGAGTTATGTGTTTCTATCTTGAAAAAACTCTTGGCACAAAAGGCTACTATGCCATCTTGCCATCTCTTATCATCTTTAAAATTATTTCTTTTTTAAAATAACATGATGAATGAATTTAGACAGAAAGAATATAGAATACAAAAGAATATAAACATTTATACTGATGAGTGCGTTATGTAATTACCATGTATTAAAAAAGTCACGCAATTCATCAGTTGTGATGACAATTTAATGATGATGATAATGTCATGTCCATTTAGGCCAGTCTAATTATTCTAAAAAGGGTTGTATAATGCCTCAACCAATGTTGGACTTGGAGGGGTGCTATAGTAGATCGACCTCCAATCTGGCAACGTTCTAGGGCAAAAGATCTACTACTATCAGTATGCAACAACTCTCCAAGAAAACATTTTGGAACAGAATATTTTAGACAAACTGTGAAAAGGCTCTCGCGGAATTTAGACTTACGGTGGGATGTTTGGTACGGTATGGTTGTTTGGCGGGCCATCTGCACCACAATGGCATTTTGACAGCCTATATTGCCTGCTCTGTGGAAAAAACGAGATCATGGACAGGCACCATAGCACCATATCAAGATGCCTGGGCTTCTTGAATGGGGACTCCGAGAGTGAGAAGATATTGGAGCTCTAGAATTTTGCTGATGAGATATTGATATTTTTCTCTTATTGTTTTTTTTTGTATGTATTTTAAGAGTTTGTCATTTTTGTTAAGTTATTTGTCATGTTTGTCTCGTAAGAGTTTGTCATTTTCTCTTGCCATTGGAAAGAAAAAGTTGGGCTTGGATTCAAGGAAATTTGGAAGGACGTGGGACTATTTCTGTTCTGTTTACTCAGGTCTATTTCGATTTCAAACGACGTATATCGGAACATTATATTTAAATACAAATATATTTTTTTACGTTATTTGTACTCGTTTTATTGGTGTTGATATGCACTGCTGCATTTACAATAATCAGCTTAAGAAGTTAATGTTAACGTTTGATTTTAAACGAAGCAAAAATTTTCTTATCCAAAAGGATTTTAGAATAATTATAAATCAAGTTAAAAATAATTCATGACTCCCTTTGAGAATTATTCTAAAAAATTTGTAATTATTCTGAAAGGGCTCAACCGATGTTGGACTCTTAGATTCAAGGCAATTTGGAAGGATGTTGGACTATTTTGGTTCTATTTAGTCAGGTCTACTTCAATTTCAGACGTCGTGTATCGGAACATTATATTTGAATACAAATAAATTTATTTATGTTATTCGTATTCATTTTATTGATGTTGATATGCGCTGCTGCATTTACAATAATCAGCTTAAGAAGTTAATATTAACGTTTGATTTTAAACGAAGCAAAAAATTTTTATCCAGAAGGATTTTAGAATTATTATAAATAATTCGCGATTCCCTTTGAGAATTATTCAAATTATTATAGATAAAGTCTAAGAATCTTCTTCAATATACTACCATTGAAAGTGCTCTAGAAATAAATCATCATGGTATTAAAATTGAGGTAAATATTTATGAACTGGAATAGTAAATACTCACTTCTGAATCGCATTGCTTCCACGTTTTTTATATCATTAAACACATATGTCAAACAAAGTGCCCATAAATGTTCTAGTGACCAATTGTTAACTTAAAACATATGCCATAAAAGAAAGATAAAAATCAGAACCAATTCACAGGAAATTATTGAAATGCTTATATACTATTCTTTTCAGTCATATTCTCACATCTAAGTAATAAAGTTCTATCTAAGTTCACATCTAAGTAAAAACGTTTTCAGAAAAATATTTAAACACCTGATGAATATGAAATAGTAGTTGGGTTTTCCTCTTACATCACTTCTCTGACGCTATATTTTAAATTTAAATCGATTTTATAAATAAAACAATAATTCAAGTCCTCCTTGAAGCTTAACAATCGGTACTATTTTTGATCAAACATGTTATTTTTTTTATTTTTATTTATTGAAAAATTACTTTTGAAACTTTTAAATAAAGTTAACAAAATTCAGAAGGTTTAAATGCTTTGTTAGTATAAGAAATGGGAGAAACCTGACAGAAATTTTATGAGTAATATTTTATGGTGCGCGCCTATGAGCTGTGACAAGTGGATTTAAACCACCTACAAGTGTTTTGGCTTTGTACTTGTCTTCATTAAATAATCCTTACAATCCAAAAACCTTCATTGTTGTCACTAATGATTCATTAGAGTAAATGTTTTTATAAATTAGAAATAAACATAAATTTTATTTTATATTATCGTTTCAAAACTGCAATTTTTTTTATAACCTGTTTGCAATGGT
Organism: Caerostris darwini; assembly: GCA_021605075.1. Classification (NCBI taxonomy): domain Eukaryota; kingdom Metazoa; phylum Arthropoda; class Arachnida; order Araneae; family Araneidae; genus Caerostris; species Caerostris darwini. The sequence goes on along the minus strand of BPLQ01001755.1, from coordinate 26,406 downwards.
TTTGTTTTTCTCTTTTCCTCTGTCTCTACTAATTTTAGTAAAAATTACCACAAAGAAAAGGTTTTTTAAAAGAAACAACTAGTTTTCCTTTTTTTAAACTTAAAAACTTGAAACTATTTAATTTCTGGTTAATCGTTCTGATCCTTTTGATTTATCGTTGAAAGAATTTTTTGTTCGCATAAAAACTTTTGTGCTTTACTAAATAATTTGAAATGCGTTAAATGTATGCAATGGTTTTGCAATGTTTGCTGTTTGCAATGGTTTTGTTTTTCTCTTTTCCTCTGTCTCTACTAATTTTAGTAAAAATTACCACAAAGAAAAGGTTTTTTTAAAAGAAACAACTAGTTTTCCTTTTTTTAAACTTAAAAACTTGAAACTATTTAATTTCTGGTTAATCGTTCTGATCCTTTTGATTTATCGTTGAAAATTTTAACTCTTTAAGCTTATGGCATTTCTTCATAAAATAAATGTTGATAATTTTAAACAAAATAGCTCTATTTAACAGAAAATTTTCAATTTTGTTTACAAGTTATATAGTATGATCGACAATTAAACAGTTATGCACATTTAAAAATTAAAAATGTATATTATTTTTAATTGATGTGTCAATTTCTATGAGCAATATGCTATGAGTAGTAATTTATTTTATTATAAATCTTTTTCCAAAACATTAACTATAAATTTTTTTAATAATTCCGTTGACTATGCTTTTAAGCATTTTGTAATAAAATGATCGTAGAATTAGGGATTTTTTTTTCTTTCGCAGAATTGATTTCTAAGAATCATTCGAAGCATAAAATTTTTTTTTTTTTTTTCATTACTTAAAGTCATAAAATAAATTATTATAGATATCTAAATTTCATAAATGATTTTATTATAAACACAAATCAGTAAAAAAATACAAAATTGATTTAAAAAATAGCTTGTAAATATATTTGGTGTAAACTTTAAGCTTTTTAAACGGATTGTTATTTAAAAAATCCATGAATTTAAAATTTACTTCCAATATATTTGTATATAAGATATTTTAATATAAAATACTTATTATAATTTTTTTTAAAAATATTTATAAAATAATTGCTTTAAAAACTTGTGAGCTTATGAAGTTGGTTATTTATATTATTTGATATTAACAAATATTTATTGGTTATAAACATTTGTTATTGTTAAATTTTCCGATAAACCATGAAAAACATCTAGACATATTTAAATTAAGCTACATTTCTATTTCACAAGAATTATTCTTATCACCAAATATATAAATATTTTTTTTAGTTATTTTTCATTATTCAACATAATACAGAAATAAGAAAAATATTTGTTTGCTTTATAATATATCTCTATCTATGCAAAAGATGCCATGTCTAAATATCTATACAAAAATTGATAAATATTATATAATTATTTTTTATTAAACCCAACTTTAAATATATTGCGAAACACATAGTCCCTTTTAAAAAAAATAAATGTTAATTTTAAGAAATTTTGTAATATTTTCCCTCATTATAGTTTAATCACTTTTAAGCCGCTATTTAACTCCCAAAACATCAATCAAGCTTCAGTTCTTAGAATCAAATAAACCTTCCTGCCAATAAAGTGAGTTTTATTTTATTTATTTATTTTCACTGTCATTAACCTCCAAATCTACTTTTAAGTTTACACTGAAACTTTCCTTTCATCCGTTATTTTAATCATTTCCTTCTCCAACATTTCATAATCAATAGAATTAATGAAATTTGTTCAAGTATTATTATTTATTATTTAAATAGCCAAAAAATAATAATAAATAAATAAACAAATGAAAAATGAACTAAATTCCTATTTAATAAAAAATTTAATAAATAACATTAAAAATCAACAATTTTTGGTCATATGAATTATTGAGAAATTTAATAGATAACATTAGAAATTATTTAGAATTTTAATAAATAACATGAAAAATCAATAATTTTTGGTCATAAGAATTGTGCTTTATTCCATAAGAATTTTTTGTTCGCATAAAAACTTTTGTGCTTTACTAAATAATTTGAAATGTGTTAAATGTATGCATTAATGCATTAAATGATTAATTAAATGGCATGATTAAATTAATAAAGGGCCTAAATTATTAAACAATTATTAAATTAAAATAACGTTAGTTACATATTTTGCATTTAAAATTGCAAGGTGAATATAAATAAATAAAAATACATCTAATACGTAATTAAAATAATAAAGCGTATTCAGAAAATAAAAAAAGAATTTTTAATATTATTAATTAATAAAGATTTGAAAAGAAAGTAAAACATTTAAAAAACAACTAAATGAATAAGAAATAGTTAATGAAAAAAATAAACATTTAAAGCTTCTGCCTGTAAATTGTATGTACACAAAATATAAAAAAAAATTTAAACTATAATTTATAACTTAAATAAAATATAAGTAGACTTATTAAATTATGATAGAAAGTTGAATTTTAAAAAAAGAGTTAAAAAAAAAAAAAAACACTATAATTCCAACCGAAATATTTTTTTTTTTTTAATTAATTTAAAAATAATCAATTGTTTTATTTTTTACTCAAAGTTTATAAATTTGAAAATTTTTTAAAAAATAATTTTAAAAATACGTTATATTTGATGAAATTACAGTTTGATTTAATTCATCTATTTGTTACACAAATCAGAAACCGGATTATTTTCAACAAAAACAATCAATAAATAGATTTAGGTCAATAATTTTTTACCAACAAAATGTTTAAATATTTATTGATATTACACGGTTTAAAATCTGTAACTTGCATTAGAAGTTAGATGTAAGCAAGTTATGACGATATTGATATGAACTAATATATAAAATTAAACAAACAAACAATATCATTCTTAGTAAACAAAGAATATATTTAGAAGAAAAAAAGTTAAAAAGTACCTTTTAGATGAAGGAAGGAATCAATCAGAGGAACAAGACATATCACAGTTCAAATAAATAACACCACAACACACCACGCTATCGCAGCATTTCAAGATGGTTAAGAAATTCCAAAAAACGGAATCACAAACAATACCAAAACAATTCGCGAATGCCAACAAGTTGCAGACGATAATTTCATTAATCCTCACGTGTCGCTCAACTCCACTCTACTGAAATGGAAACCGAGGGAAACCATTCGAAGTCTCGCTCTTTCGCTACTAAGACTGGTTGATCTGGTCAGGGGCAATGGAAAGGTTGATTTTTCTTTGTTTAAGTTTTTGTGAACCGGTATTCGATTTAATCCGGCTTGAATTCACCCTTTTATTTTTTTTAACTGTCGATTTTTTTTGTTCTGGCTCGCTCTCTGGCCTACTTAGAAAAGGCAGTTGGATAGAAAGCATGAACTATGAAAAATTCTTAAACGCAAACAATGCGGACAAATGCCGTGGTTCTTTTCTGCTATGGTGATGATGCTAGGGCGTTGTAAGGAATAGTACGAAAGAAGAGGTCGTTAGACATTTACTAGAGGAAAGAAATTTTTAAAAAAAAATAATTTTTTTTGTAAGAGTTATGTTATTCTAAAACCAGTAAGGTGTGATATTTATCTGACCTGTCATGTACCTTTGATTTTGCTTCCTTAAATAAAATTTTATCTCACGGGTTAATTTGTATGTATTTGTGCAATGTTGAAAATAACTAATTTTTTTATTGGATTTCTATTGCAAATAAAAAAATAGTTCTAGAAAAAGAAATAGTTTTTCAAAATTATTCAGATGCCTGAAATACATTTTAGTTTTCTTTTAAAAAAAAATAATATAGATATTTGTGATAAGATTCGAGAGTCATGATCAGTGAGGGCATAAAGAATCTGTCCATTCTTTAAAAAATTTCTAAAGGAATAAATGAATTGAAGTAATTCTAATTTAATGAGTAAATTACTTAACTATATAATTAATCTTGTGAAGTAATTCTAATTTAATGAATTGAAGTGTTTGTTATGCAAAATAATCTCTGAACGAAAAACTAACTTTTGTTTCTGATACATAGGAAGAAAATAATTACACAACCAATTTAACTACGTTATATATATATATATGTATATCACATAATTCTATGATTTAAGAAAATACTTTGCATGACACTTTTAGGAGGCCTGATGGCCGAATGGCTAGCGCTCGATACCACGGGTTTCGGGTTCGAATCCTGGCGTTGCCGTGGATGTTTGTAGTGGTTCGGAATTCACTTTAAACTGTAGGTCCTTGTCTAATAAGATCGTAGAGCGTTGTGGGGGGTAGTGTTACTTGCGTCCGTAGCATATCTTCAAGCTACGTGTGCCCCCTGGGTAATGCTGAATGAGTAACAACGTTGCTGCCCTTGCTTATGGCATAAAGAATAACTGTCTCTATATTGCCAACTGCATTAGAACAACAGCAACAATTTTACATGATGTCTATGAAATGTTACATTGTTAACCGAGCATCCAATTTCATGTGGTTTCTTCATAACGTAATCCTGAATAGTGTATTATTTTACCCACTCGTGACCTAGTGGAAACATATAGTCTAGTGTTGTATGAAAGTTAGATTGCCGCAGGTGGAGAGTGTTTTTGATCAGTGTTTTGAAAAGAACAAAAAGCTAGAAGAACATGTAGCGATGGTAACAGCATGTATGGACGCTTCGCAATGACAGTTGGACTAAGTGGTTGAATTTTTGTTTCCCATATCATACAAAAGTGGGCCTGAATGACCGAGTGGCTAGCGCTCTGGCACTCGGTACCACACGTTTCGGGTTCGAGTCCCGGCGGTACCATGGATGTTTGCTGTGGTTCGGAATCCACTTTAAACCGTAGGTCCCGGTCCTAATAGGATCGTAGAGCGTTGCGGGGGCATTGTTACTCCGCGTCCGTGGCTTATCTTCAAGTTACATGCGCCCCCTGGGTAATGCAAAGTGAGTAACGTCTGTGCAGCGCTTGCCTTAAGGCATTCAAGACCAAGCTGTCTAAGTGTTTACCAGCTGCATTAGAAAGAAAAAAAATCATTCAAAAGTTTGGAACAGTTGTCTCTGAAAGTTTTTCTAGAAATCAGTTCAGTAACATTTCAAATTTGTCACTGATTTTTTGTCGAAAATTACATGGAATACAAGATAGTCGATATTAAAAAAAAAAAAAAAGAATTGAACTACGTTAAAACATAGTTTTACAATTAAATATTTGACAACTTTTTTCAGTTTTGTATAAATCTTAAATTGAAAAAACAGGTGAACTTTAAAAATTGGATGCATATTTGTATACATACGAAATAGTTCACATTAATTTAAACATTTTATTCTTGTATATCAAAAACAAATTGTCAAACTGTTCCTTAAACTCTCTACTTAAAGTCACTAAAAAAAAAACTCTAATGATATTTGAATTTAGGTAATTAACTTTTTAGAATTTGGCTTTAACCTACTTTTTAAGAAATGTTTTTTTTCCCCTGCTTCTGAAAAATTAAACTTACTGAACAGAACTATAATTACTTACTGACGACTAATTATAGTTCTGTATAAACTGATTTGTAGCTGGAAATTAAAGTTGTAGCTGGAATATACACTGAAGTGACAAAAGTAATGGGATAGCAATATGCAAATTTTCAGATGGCAGTAGCATCGCGTAGAACAGGTATAAATGCGCAGTGCTTTCGCAGAGCTTTCATTTCTGTTCAAGTTATTCATGTGAAGAGGTTTTGACGTGATGATGACCGCACGGCGGGAATTAACAGACTTTGAACGCGGAATGTTAGTTGGAGCTAGACGCATGGGTCATACCATTTCGGAAATCGTTAGGGAATTCAACATTCCCAGATCCACTGTGTCAAGAGTGTGCCGAGAGTATGAAATTTCAGGCATAACATCCCACCATGGACAGCGCAGTGGTCGACCGCCTGCACTTAACGACCGAGACCGGCGACGTCTGCAAAGAGTCTTAAATTCTAACAGACAAGCAACACTGCGTCAAATAACCGCAGAAATCAATGTGGGACGTACAGGGGACTTGTCTGTTAGAACTGTGCGAAGAAATTTGGCTTTCTTGGGCTATTCCAGCAGAAGACCGACTCGAGTGCCTTTACTGACAGAACGACATCGCTTGCAGCGACTCTCGTGGGCACGTGAGCATATCGGTTGGTCCCTAGATGAATGGAAAACCGTGGCCTGGTTCGATGAGTCACGATTTCAGTTGGTAAGAGCTGATGGTAGGGTTCGAGTGTGGCGCAGATCCCACGAAGCCATGGACCCAAACTGTCAGCAAGGCACTGTTCAAGCTGGTGGTGGCTCCGTAATGATGTGGGCTGTTTTTTCATGGCATGGACTTGGTCCTCTGGTGCGACTGGACCGAACATTGACTGGAAATGCTTATGTTCAGCTACTTGGAGATCACTTGCAGCCATTCATGGACTTCATGTACCCAAACAACGATGGGATTTTTATGGATGACAATGCGCCATGTCACCGGGCCACAACTGTTCGCGATTGGTTTGAAGAACATTCTGGACAATTCCAACGAATGATCTGGCCACCTAAATCGCCCGTCATGAATCCCATCGAGCATTTATGGGACATCATCGAGAGGTCTGTATAGTGCCCAAAATCCTACACCATCAACGCTTTCACAATTATGGACGTCTATCGAGACAGCATGGCTCAATACTCCTGCAGAAGACTTCCAACGACTTGTTGAGTCCATGCCACGTGGAGTTGCTGCACTTCGCCGGGCGAAAGGAGGGCCGACACGATATTAAGAGGTATCCCATGACTTTTGTCACTTCAGTGTAAAGCTGTCTTTTTTATGATATAAAAGTTCATATTACAAAACTATTAAATAAATAATGTAATGTGAATAAACGTCTCCATGTAATATTTTTCTAGAAATCTTTGTGTTTATCAAAGTTACTTAGAAGACATTGTATAGTTGCTCCAAAGTTACATAATCTTTTATGATTAGACAATGGTTTAACATGACTTTTTATACGTACTAACAATAAGTTTAAAAATACAATGTAAATTTTAATTACCACAAAATAATTCACAAATACAATTTAACATTTTAAACTTGAATATTCTTCAAATTCATTATTATCACAATACAATAAACATAATTATTTACTAGGGCCTGAATGTCCGAGCAAATTTACCAGCGCTCTGGCTTTGGGTGCCTCAAATTTCGGGTTCGATTCCCATATTTGTAATTGTTCGGAATCCACTTTAAACCGTAGGACTGACAACTCTATCTTGTAAAAAAGTCAGCGTCACGGAGCCAAGTCAAACTTCTACCTTCGGGTACTCCCTCACAACAGAAGCTGCCCCCTTTCCCTTTAACCATGAGACCACACAGGTTTGTGGGCTGCTTGGTCTAGACCAGGGATGGGCAAACTTTTTCGGTCGCGGGCCAAAAATCGGAAAAAAAAAGTTTGGCGGGCAAAGATAAATTTTTCTAAAATTTTAAAAACAATATACAAGTACTACAATTTAAATATGTTAATGAGATGAATGAAATTGAGATTTTTTTTATAAGTTCCTTATATTGAAGTTCGAAGTGAGATGTACTGATTCTAAGGAACGAGACTAAATGCTCATTTGCCAGTCTACTTCTGAAATTATTTCTAAGGTTCATAGTTGAAAACACTTTTTCACATATATAAGATGAAGCAAACATAGCACTGATTTTCTGGCCGTGAGATATTAAATTTGAGAAACTTACTTTCGATAATAATTTGTAAAACTCTAACTTTGGCATCTTTAGAAGCAACTGCTATATATTTCTTTTAATTTACCTTAGACCGGCATTGAAATAGAGTAATTGAAATTCTATCCGCGGGCCGGATAGAACCTTCCGGTGGGCCGGAGTTGGCCCGCGGGCCGTAATTCGCCCATCCCTAGTCTAGACGTTGCTGTCTACTAAGTGGGATAAGAAACAACAACAACAATAAATAATTATTTACTAATTCGTTTCATTTCAAATTACTCTATCAATCAAATTATTTTCATGAAGGATATTTCTGGAGTTTCAGACATTTAATAAAATAATACTCTAAAGAATATCGTAATACATATAAGGAAATAATATGTTTTAATAATATTTTATTAACTTTATTAAAAAAATATTTAAATATTTGAAATTTTCACAGACAGTTATAACTATTAAATTAACTTGAAAAATCAAAGAAATATTTAAAAATTATATCTAATTTGAAAAAAAAAAAAAAACAATATCATAGAAATATAAAGCAGTTCGATTTTACTTTGACAATTATTTATTAGTCGCATTTAAACTAAGGAGCCGCATTTAGACAAAAAAGAGCCGCATTTGCCCACCTTTGATATATACTACATAAGCCACAACCGATCAAGTTAACAAATTAGCATACAACACTTGTAAATTTTTTAAACTTTTAATAAAGCAATTGAATCCATGGTAGGTTTAATTGATTCATATATTTCTATAAAACTAAATTTGGTTTAGCATATTTTTTTCATTTAATATAAATATATCGTGACATTCTCAACACTAAAACCATATCAAAGTTTTATTACCATTTCTTTCATAAAAATTAGAAGAAAAGTGCTTTCAATTAAATTATACTAGTTTTATCAAGGATTGCACATACCAAAGGAATTGAAAAGAATTTCGAAACTTTTTGCAGATTTTTCATTTTAAATTTTAATTCCTACGCGAATAGAGCGCAACGAGTTTTTTCACACGCTATGACGACATAAAGTTGTGAAGGCGTTGTAAAGGTTAAATAACTCATTTAAACTGGTCTTTCTAAATAAAAATAATAAATAAATAATTCTAAATACTGTTATGCTTTATATTTTACTAAATCTTTTCAAGAATGATATAAACTTGAAGAGTAATAATGTCCTGTTATTCTAGTTCTCTATCTTGGTCGCGAGAATACAAATAAACTATTTTTTTATTAGATATCGTGTATAATGAAGTTTTTCACATGTACCGATTAATTCCTTATGTAGCAAACAGTAACATTATTAGCTTGGCGTTTGCTTCGTCAAAATTATTCCATAAAAGGGATTAGAGATATCTAAAAAGAATCACCTTATTGCAGACGTTGACTTTAACTGCTCAGATTAAGGAAATTTAAATAGGACATCCGCAATTTAAGGATTTAAGTAGCGTAATTTTTTGTAGAATTTACATTAGTTTAATTAATCTACTTTATTTTTGAATGTTGATGCTGTCGTATTCCCTAAAGAGTACTAGAAAATCAAATATGTGTTGCTCCCAAATAATATTGGCTATGTTGATTGCCAGCTCGGAGTATAAATCCACTTCCGAGGGATGGTCCAAACAATGTATAATGACTGCAACAGCTGGGCAATCAAAGAAATGGTGAGGAGTAAGCTCGGCATATGGGCAGTCGCCCCATTTTTGATATTTTTTAACGCCATCAGCAGAAATTTTCATATTTTTGTGGTGCTTCATCCTTAATCTTGTGAAAATAGTAGATGTTTTTCTGTCAACATTTAGTTCTATAATTTGTTATTTAGAAGGAATTATAAGTTTAGAATTTGCCAAATGATTTGCATCTGCAAAGAAAGTAAGAATGGCATTCTGATCCAGACTTCTGATATTCTTCGCCAAAGAATCTGCAATTTCATTAAATTTCAAATCCACATGAGCAGGATCCATTGTAGGATACACATTTTGTGCAAGCAGGGGATTGGTTCTAAAAGAGATATAATGTTCAAGATCATATTTGAAAAAATCTTTATTTATGAATGTTGATGATATATTAAGATATAACTATTAATTTATGCAAATAATTGTGTTACAAGAAAAATTACACAAATGTATATGTATATTATCTTACCACCTGATTGTCATATTTAAGACTAATCGGGTGTCTTTTCTGCTACTCCACATTTCCTCGTCGCTTTCAATTTGAATTACATCTAACTTCTCGACGCTTAGACTTAAAAAGTACTCATGGAAGATGACTCCTGAACTAAAACTAGTAAACTTGGGTTTGCTTTGCAAGAGGGGGGTATAAAATATAACCTTTTGGTTAAACCTCATAATTCTCTCGTGACTTCAGTTCTTGGTAGAGATCCACTAATCGATTTTCAAAGGAACAATAAACCATTTATTGATTCTACTTTATTCTAATTTCTCGTTAAGCTAAGTTCTCACCATATGATATTGTAATAAGTATTAAATCTTCGCAGCTGCTCTTATGTGCTCTCTATTTATTACAACATCTCTGACGAGTTGACAGAAGTTATGCGAGACCATTTGGTAACACGCATGTTTTTGGTTTCGAAAGGTGTGCTGGCGGCGGGACACGCTACGCTAGTGTTCCACAGCCCTTGTAAAAAGTTAATTTAATAATATAATTCAATTTTAATGGAATGAGATCTTGCATATTTTATGTGTGTAGTGTCTCGATCATTAAATACCATACTATAATCTGCAAGTTTGATACTTGATCTCCTATCCACTCAAGCTTCTTATTGGCTAAAGTCGTTCTGCAATTTGCGACCGATCTTAGTATCTGGTGGGAATCTAGTAAGGAACATGATTGATTTGGAATTCTTACCCTGTTTTTTTTTTCAGGTGTTGTTGCTTTATATATTTCTTTTGTATTTGTTTCTGTATTTTTTATATTGCCTGAAAACTAGATATCGCTGTCTGTGCTACATTTGAAATATAATAATCAATCTATATATATAATAAATGGGCCTGATGGCCGAATGGCTAGCGCTCTGGCGTTTGGTACCACAGGTATCGGGTTCAAATCCCGGCTTTGCCAGGGGTGTTTGTAGTGGTTCGGAATCCACTTTAAGCTGTAGGTCCCGGTCCTAATAGGATCGTAGAGCGCTGCGGGGGCATTGTTACTCCGCGTCCGTGGCTTACCATCAAGTTACATGCGCCCCCTGGGTAATGCAAAGTGAGTAACATCGGTGCAGCCCTTATGGCGAAAGATCACGGTCTATTTGCCAGCTGCATTAGAAGAAAAAAAAAATATTGCCTGAAATCTAGATATCGCAGACTGTGCTACACTTGAAATATAATAATCAATCTATATATATATAATAATCTTTTTCTATTATGCATTGGATTACATTAAATATAGGATAGCTAATGAAAATGATTTATTAATTTTAATATCTTTATTAATATATTGCTAAAAATAGTTTTCGATTGTGGATCGTAAAAAGTGAAAACATTAACCATTTATTGCTGGCCAGTATAAAGATTAAATTATTCGTTATTTTATTTACAAAATAAATTTTAATGGCAATTCAATTAACTTTAAGTAATTTTGAATTGTTAATTATTCCGTAAACATAATTCATGTATGTACATTTAAAATATTAGTTGTAATATTTGACTACGAAAAAGAACTTGAAAAATTACCTTTAGAATACATTACAAAAATAAAATTTAATTTTTATAATTCAGTGACACGTTTCAAATTCATAGCAATCTTTAAATTTATTTCATATTTAAAAAATGTGTCCTATTTTTTGTTTTTCTGAATGTGAAATCTTTGTTTTTCGTTTAATCAATTGAGAATGAGCAACAAAGAAAGAATAGTTTTTTTTTTTAATGAAAAATCGAAAGTAAAACTTACCTACCTTGAAAATTAAGTTCTTATCAGTCATTTTGAAATTAAATTTCTTTTTATTGTCAACTATATCAAAATAACAATGAATGTTTCGTTTCCTGTGAATAATAATTTCTTATTCTGATTTCAAACATTTTTTTTTTTTACTTCCCTCTCAGATTTTTCATTCACTTAATTGCTTACCTTCCATTTTTCAGAACCAGTTTAAGTAGCGCGTTGATAAATAAATACCTCAAGGATATTTACATATGTGATCTGGTTACCTGAACAACTCGATATAGAAAGAAATTAAGAGTTACGGAGAAATAATTGAACAAAAAATAAATAAATAAAACATTTGTGCGATTACATTAAGATTGGAAATCAATTTCCGTTAAAGGAAGGTCCTTGTACGAGCTGTTAAATGAAATTTTAATAAAATTACGATTTTTTTTTAAATTAATAATTTATTAATTAATTATTATTATTAAAATTAAATTAATAATGTTCCTCTGTGATACAAAATTTTAATACAAACTAAAGCAAAGCTTCATTCTGAAATCGTGAATCTATGCCATAATATGTAAATCGGGATTCATCTTCCCGTAATATATCACAAAGCAACGATGGAATGCCTTGCAAGGTGTTCAGTGTAAAATTGCAGAAGTCAAATCTTCATGCGTTGTCAATCCTTGCAGCAGTAGCAGAAGGCATGGATGATCACCATACACATGTAATAATTGCTAGATATATTGGTGCATGTATCCGCATGCCTCAGTTATTTCCGCTGTGCTTGGGTCTGGATTTGCAATAAGGTATCCCAGCATATCTTCCTATGCCATTAGAATGTCTGATCTTGCCTGTCTCTTTGACATGGATAGAGGTTTGGTTTTGTTCTTCGCTCTACGGTCATCTTGTACCCAAGAGGACTAAACAGACAGGAACCTACAGTTTAAAGTGGATTCCGAACCACTACAGTGTAAAATTGCAGAAGTCAAATCTTCATGCGTTGTCAGCCGTCGTCAATCCTTGCAGCAGTAGCAGACGGCATGGATGATCACCATACGCATGTAATAATTGCTAGATATATTGGTGCATGTATCCGCATGCCTCAGTTATTTCCGCTGTGCTTGGTCTGGATTTGCAATAAGGTATCCCAGCATATCTTCCTATGCCATTCGAAGGTCAGATCTTGCCCGTCTCTTTGACATGGATAGAGGTTTGGTTTTGTTCTTCGCTCTACGGTCATCTTGTACCCAAGAGGACTAAACAGACAGGAACCTACAGTTTAAAGTGGATTCCGAACCACTACAGGGTAAAATTGCAGAAGTCAAATCTTCATGCGTTGTCAGCCGTCGTCAATCCTTGCAGCAGTAGCAGACGGCATGGATGATCACCATACGCATGTAATAATTGCTAGATATATTGGTGCATGTATCCGCATGCCTCAGTTATTTCCGCTGAGCTTGGTCTGGATTTGCAATAAGGTATCCCAGCATATCTTCCTATGCCATTCGAAGGTCAGATCTTGCCCGTCTCTTTGACATGGATAGAGGTTTGGTTTTGTTCTTCGCTCTACGGTCATCTTGTACCCAAGAGGACTAAACAGACAGGAACCTACAGTTTAAAGTGGATTCCGAACCACTACAGTGTAAAATTGCAGAAGTCAAATCTTCATGCGTTGTCAGCCGTCGTCAATCCTTGCAGCAGTAGCAGACGGCATGGATGATCACCATACGCATGTAATAATTGCTAGATATATTGGTGCATGTATCCGCATGCCTCAGTTATTTCCGCTGTGCTTGGTCTGGATTTGCAATAAGGTATCCCAGCATATCTTCCTATGCCATTAGAATGTCTGATCTTGCCTGTCTCTTTGACATGGATAGAGGTTTGGTTTTGTTCTTCGCTCTACGGTCATCTTGTACCCAAGAGGACTAAACAGACAGGAACCTACAGTTTAAAGTGGATTCCGAACCACTACAGTGTAAAATTGCAGAAGTCAAATCTTCATGCGTTGTCAGCCGTCGTCAATCCTTGCAGCAGTAGCAGACGGCATGGATGATCACCATACACATGTAATAATTGCTAGATATATTGGTGCATGTATCCGCATGCCTCAGTTATTTCCGCTGTGCTTGGGTCTGGATTTGCAATAAGGTATCCCAGCATATCTTCCTATGCCATTAGAATGTCTGATCTTGCCTGTCTCTTTGACATGGATAGAGGTTTGGTTTTGTTCTTCGCTCTACGGTCATCTTGTACCCAAGAGGACTAAACAGACAGGAACCTACAGTTTAAAGTGGATTCCGAACCACTACAGTGTAAAATTGCAGAAGTCAAATCTTCATGCGTTGTCAGCCGTCGTCAATCCTTGCAGCAGTAGCAGACGGCATGGATGATCACCATACGCATGTAATAATTGCTAGATATATTGGTGCATGTATCCGCATGCCTCAGTTATTTCCGCTGAGCTTGGGTTTGGATTTGCAATAAGGTATCCCAGCATATCTTCCTATGCCATTCGAAGGTCAGATCTTGCCCGTCTCTTTGACATGGATAGAGGTTTGGTTTTGTTCTTCGCTCTACGGTCATCTTGTACCCAAGAGGACTAAACAGACCGGAACCTACAGTTAAAAGTGGATTCCGAACCTCTACAAACATCCATGGCACCGCCGGGACTCGAACCCGAAACCTGTGGTACCGAGTGCCAGAACCTGAATCGTGGAGGGAAGCTATTGGTATTCTTGAGACGGCAAAGTGTAGTAGCCATAGTTCAATGCGATTGACAGAGATTCATAGGAAAACATTCCGCATAAATCATTGCCGTTGTTGTTGTTGTCGTGTCCCTCATGGAAGAGGGATGCAGCTTTTGTTCTGATGGAGCACCCGTAGGTAGAAGTCTGACTTCTGCTCCGTAATGCTTTTTACAGTCATATGAGACCGGGACCTACGGCTTAAAGTGGATTCCGAACCACTACAAACATCCATGGCACCGCCGGGACTCGAACCCGAAACCTGTGGCACCGAGTGCTAGACACTCGGCCATTCAGGCCCGGCATTCCTTTGTCATTCGCAAAAATAGCTATCATCTTGACGTATTGCTTGGATGTGTAGCATGTCATCATGATCTAAACAAAAACTATCTTTTATTATAAATACCGATTATAATGCTGCTTGTTTAATATATTAAATTAAATTTTTAAATTAAAAATATTTAGTTGCAGATTTTGGTTGAAATTTAGAATTTTGCATCTCTGAGGAAGTCGCCAGTCTTGCAATCCGGAAAGTTTCGCCAATTTCTTTAGGGCTATAACAGTTTAATTAGAAGAATTCATTATTTCTTCATTTTTCAAATAATACACTGAAGTGACAAAAGTCATGGGATAGCAATATACAAATTTTCAGATGGCAGTAGCATCGCGTAGAACAGGTATAAATGCGCAGTGCTTTCGCAGAGCTTTCATTTCTGTTCAAGCTATTCATGTGACGAGGTTTTGACGTGATGATGACCGCACGACGGGAATTAACAGACTTTGAACGCGGAATGTTAGTTGGAGCTAGACGCATGGGTCATGCCATTTCGGAAATCGTTAGGGAATTCAACATTCCCAGATCCCCTGTGTCAAGAGTGTGCCGAGAGTATGAAATTTCGGGCATAACATCCCACCATGGACAGCGCAGTGGTCGACCGCCTGCACTTAACGACCGAGACCGGCGACGTCTGCAAAGAGTCGTAAATTCTAACAGACAAGCAACACTGCGTCAAATAACCGCAGAAATCAATGTGGGACGTACAAGGGACTTGTCTGTTAGAACTGTGCGGAGAAATTTGGCTTTCTTGGGCTATTCCAGCAGAAGACCGACTCGAGTGCCTTTACTGACAGAACGACATCGCTTGCAGCGACTCTCGTGGGCACGTGAGCATATCGGTTGGTCCCTAGATGAATGGAAAACCGTGGCCTGGTCCGATGAGTCACGATTTCAGTTGGTAAGAGCTGATGGTAGGGTTCGAGTGTGGCGCAGACCCCACGAAGCCATGGACCCAAACTGTCAGCAAGGCACTGTTCAAGCTGGTGGTGGCTCCGTAATGGTGTGGGCTGTTTTTTCATGGCATGGACTTGGTCCTCTGGTGCGACTGGACCGAACATTGACTGGAAATGCTTATGTTCAGCTACTTGGCGACCACTTGCAGCCATTCATGGACTTCATGTACCCAAACAACGATGGAATTTTTATGGATGACAATGCGGCATGTCACCGGGCCACAACTGTTCGCGATTGGTTTGAAGAACATTCTGGACAATTCCAACGAATGATCTGGCCACCTAGATCGCCCGACATGAATCCCATCGAGCATTTATGGAACATCATCGAGAGGTCTGTTCGTGCCCAAAATCCTGCACCATCAACGCTTTCACAATTATGGACGTCTATCGAGACAGCATGGCTCAATATTCCTGCAGAAGACTTCCAACGACTTGTTGAGTCCATGCCACGTCGAGTTGCTGCACTTCGCCGGGCGAAAGGAGGGCCGACACGTTGTTAAGAGGTATCCCATGACTTTTGTCACTTCAGTGTATAATGACTATTTTAATGTTACTTTCATTGATATTTGCAGAAATTTTTTTTAGTAGAAAAGAACAAAAGTATATCCTTTTTTCCAATGATTATTCCGAAATATCATAGATTATTTTTATAACGTTATGTCAGCCAGAATATTTTTTTCTTTCTAATACAGTTGGCAGACACTTAGACAGTTGTCTTTGATGACTTAAAGCAAGCGCTGTACCGACGTTACTCAGCACTACCCAAGAGGTGCGTGTAGCTTGAAGATAAGCTACGGACGCGGAGTAACACTACCCCTGCAACACTCTACGATCATGTTACACCGGGACCTACGATTTAAAGTGGATTCATTCCGAACCACTACAAACATCTATGGCACCGCCGGGACTCAAATACGAAACCTGTGCAACCGAGCGCCAGGCCGCTAGCCACTTGGCCATCAGGCCCTATGTCCACCATAAAATACAGAATATAACCAATTGTTATGATGTAGCTACGGAACAAAAAAAAGGGTTGTTTTTTTACTTCATTAATAACTTATATTTAATTATAAAATAATTCATTTCTTTTTAATGCAGTTGATATAGTTATAGTTTTGTGGCAACCGATTTCAATTCGCGCGGAAAAACGTTACTTTTTAAGTCTCCTTTATACCGAGGCATGAAGATGAGAAAATGTTTTCGACCCGCACCGAAGTGTGAGAAATCACTTTACGCCTAACGAAGTTCCTGCGGCCTGATGGTCAACAGGCTAGTGTTTTGGCCGTTGGTACCGAAGGCTTCAGGTTCGAATCCTGGCGGTGGCATGGATGTTTGTTGGTGGTTCGGAATCCACGTTAAACTGTAGGTCCCGGTCTATTTAGCCTAAAGTGTGCACAAGATGACCGTAGAGCGACAAACGTAGCGAAGTTCCAATTACTTCTACTAGATGGCAGCTCCGAGTTGGGAAAGATTGCGCAATCACTTTTTATTTAGCGCGCTTACGATTCGGGACTTGAGACAGACGAGATTACGGATTATTAAAATGGATCGTAACTAAAGAAGTATCACAATTTCAGCTTTAAAGCAGAAGAAAAAACGATGGGAAATTTTTAAAAATCGGATATCGTAAAGTACCTCGGATAATTTAATAGAAGCAATGAGGCTTTTTGGCATGGAAAGTTTCTTCAATTTCTTTGGGATGATACATATACAGTTTGATCATCTAACACTTGTTGGGCCGGTAATTTCCAAAAGGAATACAAATTATCATGAGTCTATTCTAACGTAGGATAGACTAGCCCTTACCTTAAGATATGTGTTAAGTTTATTTTTAAAAAATCAGTGAGTAATATGTAGCATAAAATATGTATTGAATAAAAACTTAAAATTAAGTGTAAAATACTTCTGTTAAAATAATTCTTAAAATATGTATTAAGAAATGCTGCTATGAAATTTTAAATAGTTATTAATTAAACTACACAAAATAGTTTCATCATTTATGAATAACTTTAATTTTAATGTTTGTAATAGTAGTGTAATAACATGTGTAATTCTCATCACTGGGCTTTTCAGATTCTTGGCGAGTGGGGATTTAATGGTCAGTTTATCTTGCACCTTTAGAATTGGCAGATCAACTGTAAGTAGAATCAACCGAGAGACTTGTGAAGCACTATACGATAGATTATCTCCTATTGTTTTGTCAAAGCCAGGCACTGAAAAATGGTTGGCTATTGCTAAAAAGTATTTTTCAAAGTGGCAATTTTCAAATTGCATTGGATCAATTGATGGAAAACATGTATTAACTCTGGTAAATTAAATAGTTATTACAAAATTATTTAAGGTAACTATAATTAACTATAAATTTTGATAATTCACTATTAATTCTAAATAACTGAAATAAATTTTCACAATTTATCATTCCACACTTTTTTTAAAATTATATCTGATATGAATGGGGTTTTTTTTTCCAGGTTCTGCCCAATACTGGAAACCAGTATTGGGATAAGGTATAATTGTATATAGGTATAATTGTATAATAATTATAATACTGGAAACCAGTATTATAATTATTATACAATTATAAGGGAGGCTTTAGCATTATTTTGCTAGCCTGTGTGGCAGATTGCAAATTTATACTAGTTTACATTTGGTCTGAAGTTCATAATAGTGAATAGTCTTTAAGACACAGTCCAATTGGCCAACCCATTGCATATGGCAAAATTAACATTCCATATGACATTCGTTTTGTTGGTGACGAGGTATTTCCCCTCAAGAACTATTTAATGTGTCCCTTCCCAGGAAATAAACTTTCTGAAAAAATCTTATTTTTAACTACCATTTATCAAGAGCTCGTCGTGGGGGGGGTAGAAAATGCTTTTGGTATTATGGCAGCAAGTTTTCGAATATTTTGGAAGCCTATAACTGCTATTGTGGAAACATGCAAGGTAATTGTTGCAGCTGCTGTATGTTTACATAATTTTCTAAAGTTTAAATGATAATGTCATGTCGTCTTTAAAGAGTAGATACTGTCCCTCCTGGCTTTAGATACACCCTTTCTTCAGATGGAGACACTATTCTTGGTTCATGGAAACAGGAGGACTCTGCACTGAAATGCACATTAGCAGTAATGTGGACCCAAAAAGTGTAGCCCAATTGAGAGAAAATTTTATGGAATATTTCTGCAGTGCAGTGCAGCTAGAGTGGCAGGACCACCGCATGTTAGACACAGGCCATGCATATTAAATTTATTTTCAGTTTCCTTCAAATAAATATAGTTTGCATTTACTGATTTTATATTTCTCCTTTTTTATGTTATCTTGCTATTATTTTTTAATAAATTCATTAATTGTTTATTGCTTCTAAATAATGTATAATCTAATTTGGTTATTAAGTATTAAATTTATATAAAAATCAAATAAAAAATCAATTTATACAAAAAAAATTTTATTATTTTTAAAATATGAAATATTATGGTAAATATTAATATCTCCTTTGATCAGATTTTTTACCATTTATATCTAGGTATTTATAAAACAGAAATGAATGTATTTTTACAACAAAATTGTAAGGATTATAAGTATTTGCTAGATGATTTTTGTAATCTATTAGATAAAAAAGAAAATGTTAATTCCTTATGAAAGAGCTACATTTGATTTTATGCCATAGAAGAAAATCTCAGTTTAACTTTGTTAAAATAATTTAAATATTTAATATAATGAATATTTTTTTGTGACAATGGAAAATTATTTCTTAGGATGGTTATTTCTGTAAACATATTGTATTTTCTAATGAACATCTAAAGTTTTACTTTAATGTTTGGTTATTAAAATTGATATTTGTATCCAGCTGAATAATTTTTATTAAATATTTTTTCTTTGTTAAATAAGCAAAATATGTATTGCCTTTTTTACTGGAATTTTTAATTAAAAAAAATAATGCATCTTCAAAGATAATTATTTAATTGAATGAGTAAGTTTAAAAAACAATGTTTGGTTATATTTACATATGTTTATTTAGAATTAAATATAAAAACCTTTTTATGGCAAAATCTCTTTATTCATCGTATTTATAATATTAGTAATTACCTCTATGGCTTCATATTTTTTAGCTTCTTATATACCTCCTTTATAAATATACCACCCAAATTATATACTTTAATTATATTATTATTTAAAATTATATATTTAATTATATACACCCTCTTTATTTAATATATCCCCAAACTGCATAAGGTGTCCAACATCGTCCATTTTTTTATTGTTACACACCTTCTCGAAGGCTCTATATTACAGTTCTAATCTTCCTTTCTTTCTTGGAGAAGGTGCTTGTTTCATTAGCAAACTTTCATTTTCTAATCTGTAAAAAGAAACCATAAAATAAAATGTCATTAAAAGAAAGAGTTTTTTTAAAATTAAAATCAACTTTTAAATAGAAACAGATGTAAGTTATGAATTCTTCTTTATTATTATAAAACATTTCTTTGAATATGTTTGTAAAAAATAAAATAAACTTTTCTGGATTGTTTAACAAAATTTTTCTTCAATGTTATTCAAATCAAGTCTTTTTATCATGAAATATCTTTGATTATCAACTTACAACTTTTATAATACATTTTAGAAACCTTTACTGTTGTAATTAAATAAAATAATTGCATTATTTGCCTCTATTTCACACTTTTCAAAACTGGTGACTTCTTTTCTTAAAATTTATATACTGGAGTGAAATGTGAGTACAAGCTAGTAGGTTTCTTAAATACAACACAATATTTAAAATAACAGTTCATTAAATATATCCTTTAAAAATTTTTACATTCTATAAACATAGAAAAGTGTATGCATCAGAACATTAAATACTTACCAGTTTCAACCAATGATTTTTCGAATGACTCTTCAACGTCAGAATTGTCATATACTAAACTAGAACAGGAGCTAAGAAAAAGTATAAATACTTATATTACTTTATCACTATTGATTTAAAAAATCCTTAAAATTGATTTCCTTTTATTTGGAGGTATGGCACTGTATAATGGCCATGGTTTCTTTGTTTTGGCTATCACTAGGAAGATTCTTCTTTCGATACCTACCTCTTAAAGACTTGAATCTTTCTTTACATCTCTCAGCTGAAACCAATGTATCAATTTACATTTTCACATCACTATAACTTACAAAAATTATATAAATTGTTTGGATAAATTTAGTTAAATATTTATGGCTTATTTTGTAAAGATTTTACATTGAAAGTTAGGTACATACAAGGCATGGAAACATTCATAGCACAAATTTATGGTTATACACTGAATATGAATTCACAAAGTTTATTGAATGGTTATGAATCATATCATTCGTGTAATATTCTTAAGCTTGACACAATCATTCATGCATGTAATGCTTTATAAAAGCATAATAATATTATATTAATTATTTTAGACTATTGTATTTAAAATTATGATTTATTCATAAATATTTTATGTAACTTGCATAATAAACACAACAAATGTAACATCATGGCACAATTATATAGCTATTTTACATTGAATATTAATGCACAAAGTTTATGTACTAATTTTAAGCCAAAAATATTCATTAATATTATTAATAATTTATAAAGAAGCAAAGATATAATTACTCTCCATTTTAGAACGGTAAGTTGACTTATGAATATTCTCTTAAATTGCCCTGTTGTTGTCCACATTTCCTTTATTTCAAATTGAGTGTGATTGTAGTGCTTAAGTGTTTTAAGGAAAATGGATTGATTTCTAATAAGTATGAATATACAATGCATAATAACAATAAATTTTGGCTATAACAGCAATACTATAAGGCATATGACTTTATACTTTAAAGCATACTATGGTTGTCCATCAAGTATATAAAACCCTCATGTGAAAGGCAATTATACGATGCCTAACAGTTCGTAGTGTCTGGAAATATACTTTCTATTATCTATAACAAAACATCTATTTTCCACCACTTTAAAAAAGCATTCATCCGAATATCACAATAAGTCCTCCAAATACTCATTTACCCTCAACATGTTTATCTCTATTATATTTCCTTTTACCAAATTGGATTAATCTATTTCACCAATTTTTCCACCACTTCCAATAATGCCTTTAAAATTTAAGCACATGTCCTTGCACACCTCTCTACAAACTTCATGCCATTCTGTCATCTGATTTTCACCAAATAAATCATTCCTAGCACTTTTACTCCAAATTTCATTTCTTCACGAATACGTGAACATTAAAATATGACACACACTCAAATTTCTTTGATCAAATTAAATACCCTTTCTCACTGATCTTCTAATCTGCATTCATTCCTTTCTTTTGACACGCCCATATTTTACCATCACAAATATCAAGACAATCAAAAAATTTCATATCAGAATCATACTTTGGACATTCATACTTCTAACAATCAAACCATTTTCCATACAATATTTAAGCGCTACATTCACTGTCAATTTATTCAATTCATAAAAAAATTAGCATTCAGAGGACCTTTTATTCATTCTGCTGGCTGATAATGTACATCATTCCATAGCCATAGCCATAGCAAATGAATAGAGAATACTTGAATAACAGCACAAATCTACAGAAAAATTTTTTTTAAGTTAAAATGCCGTTTTCTTAAGTGAACTAATGTTCTAAAAATATAAAAGTGTAAAATAGTAAATAAAGAAAACAATAGGAAAATTTAAGAAGATATTCTAAAAGTAAAATGTAATGATTTTCCGACTGAATTCAAATAACAGTTGCCACAAAACCTTAACTGTATCAAAAACACTAAAAAGAAATTAATTATTTGATAAGCAAATATAAGTTATTATTAAGTAAAAAATACTTTTTGCTGTTTGTTTCCATATTTTCATGAATGGAAACATCATAACAATAGTTTATATTTTTAATTAGTGGGCAACATACAGTTATAAGAACAATCTCGAAATTACTATAATTTCTTGAAATAATTATTTAAAATATATTTATATTTTTAAATATATATATATATATTTTATTTTATATTTTTAAAATATATATACTCAACCTGATGATGGCACTACTATTTTAAATCACGATTCTATCTCTCACCAGTTTATTGCTTACAATTGGCTCAATTTATGTTCTGAATAAAGTTCATACAAATGATTTTGAATATTTTATCTGGTGATATCAACACACACCACCCTTCATGGAGTTGCAAATGTAGAAATGCAACCGACATCCTACTAAAAAAATTCTCCAATCATCTTGTTTTAGTTATCTTGGATCATCATCCCCTATGCATTTCGGAACAAACTCAGCTACCACTACTGATCTTTAACTTAAACAGCTTTCATTGTAATTATGACATTAAATCTATGACTGAATTTTCTTCTGTCATAAATCCATAATTATTCACTTTTATATTACCCCTCTAACTGTCAATATCATTAAGAAAATGCAACATTAGCACTAATCGGTAATATAAAATTTAATAATAATAATTATATTTTCCTTTGAATTGCAACTTGATTTGGCATGTTTTGAGATGTATGCACCATATTGATTTGAAATATTTGAATTTACTAATAATATTTTGAATTCTTATGCAACATCCAAGCCTATAGCTAATACTGATGGAAGATATCTTCCCCTCTCATTACTAACCGCAACAAATGAAGGAAAAATTGGCAAATATGCAAAGACCCTTTAACAAAAGATCTTGGAATCAAGCCCAAACAAGCTCAGAAGAGAGATTTATAATTTCAAACAAGACTCTTGGACTAAATAGCATCTACAAATTCTTGACTGCACTGATGTCTCCAACTGGAGGAGTAATAATAATCTCAAAAAGTTTGGTTTGTCGCTCTACAGTCATTTTTTACACACTTTAGGTTAATTAGACCAAATTTCAAAAGGAAAAGAACTAAAATTGATAATATTTGTGATCAAAAGAAATTCATTATAATCATAATGCCACAGTGTATTAGTAGTAATTAGTTTTACTGTATTCTTAAAGAACTATAAAATATTTTCTAGTTGCAAAAATTAGTTTCGTAATGAAAATTGTTCATTTATGAATATTTCTAAAAATTCATATTATATATTGACTTGCTTCCTCAACGATTGATTTAAATATATTTTCTAAATTTTCAGTTCAGAAAAGTTAATTTCTGCTAAACAAAGAAAAAAAAAATTCTTAAGATTATTTTTCAGAATATTTGTATGTTATTTAGTATGCTTGATTTCATAAAAAATGCTTTTGGTTTTTTATTCTTTTATTTTATGTATTGCACCATTTTCTATTGTGTAAACTATATTTTTTTGGCATAATTTCTTTTACATGATTAAATTTATAAAAACACACACATGCTAAAAAATACTTTTTTTCCCCCTCATATTAACATTGAACATAAATAAGCTATGTTTTAAAATATATTTTTTAAAAAATTAAGGATATCCAAAAAAAATTTAATGCATTCATATAATAATTAATACATAATTACGCTGCACAGTTAACATTCATAATATAGCAAATATACAGAACAAATAATACAGAAAATATGTTTCCCACCGTATTGTTAACTCTTGGATCAGCGCTCTCATCCTCTGCCAAACCTGTGTATGTTTTCTTAAGTTTCATGTTCTACTTATCGTTTGTGCAGATTTTGCTGTAAGCAAAAGTAAAAACGAGTTACTCATAAACATACATGAAAAAAATTGATTAGATAATCTCTGAAGTTATTATTTTATTCAGTAATAATAATTTGATTAGATATGTAATTACAAAAAATATTCCCAATCTTTTATTATGCTGCAATTTCTTTACAGCCAAAAACTTTGTTTATTCTTCAATTGATCACTTGCAACGCTTATAAACGTGAGAAAGATCCTACCAGGCCTAATTGATCAATTTCCTTACTCTCTTCTCTTAGCAAAAGAGCAGAAAATTCTATTCTTAATTATGGTAAAAAAATACATGAAAAGAAACAAATTTATGATTCATCAACAATTCGGATTCACTGAAAAACTTTCTACAACTCATGAACTTTCAAACCTTATAGAAACTATTTTTCACGGTTTTGCAGTTAAATTCGACACTGCTGCAATTTTCCTTGATGTGGTCAAAGCATTTGATAAAGCATGGATTTGTGGTCTAATTTATAAGCTTATCTCTTTTAATTTTTCACCATTTATTATCAAAATTATTCACTCTTATCTTACTGACAGAAAATTTGTTATGGTTAATAAAGCTGACTCTAAAGTTAGAGATATTAAAACAGAAGTCCCACAGGGATCACTTTTAGGGCATATACTTTACAATATTTTAATAAATGATAGTCCAAAATCTAATGATGTCAAAATTACTCTCTATGCTGACAAAACTGCACTCAATATTGCTACTGCCTTTAAATTAATATTTAAAAAGAATTTGAAACTTTTAAAATTCCATATTTTTACACAGTGATGATTGTTCTGTAAACACGGTTTTTATGTCTACAGAACAGTATATTTATGCATGATATTAAATCTTTTTCATCCTATTTTTACTTCCTATTTCCTTCATTCAATGTATTAAATTGATTGTGATCAATTAATTTTTATTATGATCTTTAAGGAGAGAGAGAGAATATGAGAATTTATTTACTATCTTGATAGCAAACTGTATATGTTAACGACTATAAAAATATTGTGTCACCTCACTGTTTAAATTTTCGCATATTTAAATTGAGTGCAATATTTAAACTAAGTGCAATTTCTTGCACTTGTTCATTTTATATTCTATATAAGTTGTTACATAAAATTTTTCAAGAACTTTTATATAAAACATTAGTTTGCATGTAATAAATGGGATTCACTATTTATTTAAGCAAACATTATTTATTCAGAAAAAGGAAGGAAATTAGAGAGCTCTATGAAGACTGATAAGAGATATTTTGTTTGAGAATGTATAAATATTTTTAATACCTAAAACAATTCATATTTATAAATTAAATTTTAAAAAGTATTTTAATATAAATATAATAACTAAGTTGAATATTAGTTAAAAGATAGAAAAAGATGTGTTTAATGAATAAATTAGCTCATGTATAACTGCAGCAACATAGCCTACATACACAAAATTTCTTACCTTTATTATTCTTCAATAGATGTGTTTTCATATTTTGCAATTAAAAGTAGGTCTGAAGCTGAAATTGCACTTTTCTGTTGGCTTTTGTAAAAGAGCTGATTGTGCTGGCTTATCAGGTTTTTTTTTCAGTATGATAAAATAATGTTAATAATATTAATATAATATAATAATAAGTTCAATGTTTTGTATTCGGAAGAATTTCAACAATATTTTAAAAGGTTTCTTTTTAGGGGTAGTTTCCTCGAAAAAATCTAGAAATGCTTCTAAGTCACTTACAAATTTCTTAGATTTAACTGGACTTGACATCTGATTATGAAAGTATTCTATTTCTAAAACCAATTTTTTAAACCTTTGTGAGGTAGATTCCTTTATATTATCAGCCACAGACCTGTTTATGTTTTAAATTATCAATAAGGCATTCTTTTCCTTGTACATTCACCAACTTTTTCATCTCAAGATATAAAGAGCCTCATTTATAGGCATATTTTTCCTAGAGTGAGAAAAATATTAGTACAGATTATTTAATTCATAAATAAATATACAAACTGGAATTAAAAGGATACTTCACTCATAAATCATACTCGCACAGTAAAATTTATGTCATATACAATATTTATTCTTAATTAAAATATGTATGTTCATATGACTATAAGATACCTGATGCATAGAAATAAACACATGAGTTGTAAAATAATG
>BPLQ01001752.1:0-31821 GCA_021605075.1 Caerostris darwini | reverse complement strand
AAATTATGAACGATTTATTTTTATCCAACTTCTTGAAGAATGTTTTCTAAATAGTAAAATTATATGTTAAAATCGAATTATCCATTCTTAAACACTCGTTTTTTTTGTTGTTGTTAGATAGAAGACGATTCATAGATGATTTAGAGGAGGATGAATTTTCTCCAAACAATAAAGCCCCCTCAAAGAATGGACCTAAAAAATTAAGAAAATACAACCTAAACCTTGCTGAACCTGAAGCAGAAAAAAAAACTACAGCCGTACACTATTAACCTGGGGAAGGGCTTTATGATGGAACTGAAAGAGTTCCGAAATGCCTATTATATAGGACTTGTAAAATTCGGTGATGGACAGGAGGTGAGAAATCGTTTCAACCTTCCGATCGATCAGATCGGAGTTTTAAAGAAGGCCGTTGAGGCCATGTCGAATTATGTAGATGCAAGTAGTAGCATGTAGATGCAGTGTTCTCATGTGCTATCAGCAGAATTATATGAATTCTTTTTGTCCATGATACAAACTAAATAATAACTTTTACTATTGAAATAATGATAAATATTCATTAGAATTAAGAACTGTTTATATTTTTATACTCCAAGACAATTTTCTGACAAAGGGTGATGTACTGATGTACTAGGACTATGACTTCTGACAATATTATAAATATATAAAAATGATATGTAAATAATATATATATATATTCATATATATTATGTCTACTGTAAACATTAGTTTCTATTATTGAAATATTTATAATTATAGGATATATTTTTCAATTTTTAATTATTTATCTATTATAATTAATAATTGTTTCTAATTTTGTACTCTGAAAATTCTTGTTCTAACGAACTGATATATCGAGGTAAAATATTGATATTTTTAACTGCTTAAAACTTTGTTTCTTTGTTCTTTGTTTTCAACACAGTGCTAAAAGCTATATATAATTAAAATATAATCTAAGGTGTAAACCATCTATTTATTTCGTTTCGGAAATATTTTATTTATTACAATGTTACATTTTTTTAAGCATAGATCGTCCTTTAGAGGTTTTGCGAGAACACTTCGTGCTCGTACAAATTACATCGATCCCTATGTTCTCTATCATGATACAAGACAACAATTAAACAATTTTTTTACTACATACGATGTTTTGAGAATAGGACTCATAATTTGCCTGAATATTATATTTTTTAAAACAAACAGTGAGGTTGAAGAACTAACGCAAACGTTTTACTTCTGTGGCAATCCGGAACTTATACTATCCGAATATCAGATATTTCCCGCAATAGATTCAGCTTTTGCAAAAATCTTTAAATCTATCGATTCATTCATAAGAAATGGCAGTGGATGGTCTATTAAAGTTATCGAATACATAGACCTTCACATAGGTAATTATAGAGAAATGAGAGGTGGATGTGGACATGTCACTTTACCGAGAAAACTTAGGAACAAAAAGGCTTTATTAAATATCAAATGCAACGATCGGATGTGTTTTATGTATTGTATTTTAGCAAAGCTACATCGTGTTAAAACCAATGCAAATAGAGCTCAAAAATATAAGAAGTATCTGAAATATTTAAAAATGTGCAATTTAAGTTTCCCCATTAAATTTTCAAAAATAAAAGAGTTTGAAATGCTGAACAAGTTAAAAGGATATGCAGAGGAAGAAATTTTTTACATATATGTTTGTTCTAAAACAAATAAAGCCACGGAAATTTATTTATTTTTTTATGACGATCATTTTTTTCTGATAACAAATTTCAATCGTCTGATGAATAAAAAGAATGGTATTCATCATTTTTGCAAACATTGTTTAAGTGGTTTTCAACGACTAGATACATTGGAACAACATAAAATGCCTCGAAAACTAAGTCTAAAGTTTTCCAATTTAAGTAAAATGCTATATCATCCTTTTTGTATATTTGCTGATTTTGAATCACTAACTGAAAAAGTTAGCGGTGCTCTACCATCTACAGGCGCAAGTTTCACTGCTGATCTCGAACGTCACAAAGCTGTTAGTTATTCCATAATTGCAACTGATGTAGATGACAAAATATTACTTCTCGAATTTTATGTTGGTGAAAACGTTATTGTGAAGTTTTTTGAAACGTTAAAATATCTTTCTGATAAGCTCATGGCGAGAATGCACCGTATAATGCCTCTCATAGCCCGTTCAGATGATTCTTATGATCCACACATGTGTCACATTTGTACAAAAAGATTTCTACCCGGAGAAATACGCGTTCGAGATCATAATCATTGGGGCTTTGGTCGTATAAATGGTCTTGCTCATCAGGTATGCAATTTAAATTATCGAGCTACTTACTTCATTCCCGTAGTAATTCACAACTCTCGAAATTATGACAATCATTTAATACTAAAAAGTATCCCACCCAATATTGCTAAATGCATTGAAATAATTCCCGTAAACATGGAAAAGTTTACCATGTTTTCATTGGATCATCTAAAATTCTTAGATTCATATGAATTTTTAGATGCTTCTCTTGAAACTTTAGTTCAAATTTTAAAAAAATCAAGCCATTCATTTAAAATTTTTAATAGTTTTTTTAAAAATGAGAAAAACCGATATTTATTACTAAGAAAAGGTATATTTCCATATTCTTATTTCGATCGCATGGAAAAATTGAACGATAAATGCCCACCTAATAAAGAGATGTTTCATAACATTTTGACAAATTCTTCTATTTCAGATAGTGATTATAATCATGCTCTAACAGTATTTGAGGCTTTCGAATGCAAGACATTTAGTAATTATTTGGAAATTTACCAAAACGTTGATGTCGTCATGCTAGCAGAAATATTTTTATCTTTTAGACGAACTTCTATGCAGTCATACCATTTAGATCCTGTTCATTTTATAACAAGCGCTCAATTAATGTGGAATGCAGGTTTAAAAATTAGCAAAGTGGAATTACAATTACTAGGGAACGTAAATGAATATCTGTGTATCTGTGGTTTGAAAAGAGCATGAGAGGAGGTTTTTGCCTGCTAGGGCGGAGACATGCAATAGCAAACAATCCATACATAGCAGAAAATTACGATGAAACATTACCTTCCAATTACATTCTAGCACTCGATGCCAACAACTTGTATGGATTTGCGATGAGTTAATTTCTTCCGGTTGGAAATTTCAGCTGGCTCGATTGTGAAGAGTTGTCAAAATTTGATGTTTCAGAACTCGAAGAAGACTCCGATATTGGCTACATATTAGAAGTTGACCTTCTCTATCCAGAGCATCTTCATAACATGCATAACGATCTTCCTCTAGCTCCTGAATATGTTCTCATGACATATGACATGTCATCTAATTATTCTAAAAATCTCTGTGACGAATTCGGCTTAAAAAGTACTCTTCCTAGTAAAAAATTAACTCCAAATTTTTTTCCCAAAACAAATTATGTTACACATTGCTTAAATTTTAAATTTTATCTCGAGCAAGGCATGATTTTGACTAAAATGCATCGAATTCTAGCGTTTAAACAAAGCCCTTGCCTTAAAAGTTATATAGATTTTAATAATAAAAAGAGAATAGAAGCCAATAGTGAATTTCAAAAATCATTTTTTAAAAAAATGAACAATTCGTTTTTTGGTCGAACTATGATCAATGTTCGTCGCAAAATCTCTATCAAAGGCAGCTTAACAGCTGAAGGATGTAAAAAAATCTTTCCAGTAATTTATTGGATTATTTCGAGCCCATCAATGACAATCTAACACTTTTTAAAATGAAAAAACCTAACCTGGTCTTAGATAAACCAATTTTCATTGGCTTTTGTGTTTTAGAACTTTCAAAACTGCAGATGTTTAAGCTATACTATACACACTTTAAATCTTATTATGGTTCAAAATGTGAACTTTTATATACTGATACAGATTCTCTGTATATGAATATTGAAACCAAGGATGTTTACCAAGATCTAAGGAGAAAATTTAAAAGCATTTTGGATTTAAGCAATTTTGAAAGAGACAGCCCTATGTTTGATGATTCAAATAAGGGAAAATTAGGACTTCTGAAGAGTGAAACCCTTCAACCTATTAAAGAATTTATCGGTCTTAAATGTAAAATGTATGCATTCAGCTGTGGTAACAATATAAAAAAAACTGCTAAAGGTGTTAAGAAAAGTAATGTATCTGGCTTTAATCTTAATATGTATAAAAATGTATTATACGATAAACTTTGTTTGATACAGAAGCAAGCAGCTATTATTTCAAAGAAACATGAATTAAAAACCATTGTACAAAATAAAATTGGTTTATCAGCTTATTATGATAAAAAATTCGTTCAGACTGATGGTATAAGTTCCCTAGCCTACGGGCATTTTTTGATACATGATAATGAAGACATAAGTGAATAATAAATAAAATCATTATTCACTTATGTCTTCATAAACTATATATATTTATTAAACTATTAAATGAAAGAGAATAATGTGTTTAAAGAAAAACATTTTATTGTTTTTTTAAAATAGAACAAAAGTTCAAAACTTTGTCAAAGAAGGAAATTGTGAACATAAAAAGAAAAAATTTTACTCCTGATCTTTTAACTACAGACAAAAGACAGAAATTGAAATTTAAAGAAAAAATCGATATTTTTCTGAATGGATACTATCCTGAAAATTAATATGTAATGCTGCTATGTATATTAATTATATATTGTGAAATTATGTTGCATTTCTTTTCATTAATAAGTGTTTATTATATATTACTGTCTTTATTTTATATTCTATAAACTGTTACTGCTTTTTCATGTGATGGGATTATATTACTACATGTCAAACATAATTTCAATGTAGCATTTTATGAAAATAAAGTACGGGCCATTAGGCCTACAGAACTTTCTAAGGTTAGTTCCGTAAAAATGAGAGAAACTTTCCGAAGAAGGTTTTGCAGGCAGTTAAAGGAAGAAGATGCAGACTGATGACGAAGATTCTGTATTCAGATGTTCTTGTTCTGGTGCTCTAACACAAGCGATAAAGATCCCGTCTATAGATGCATAATCGAATTAAACCTGATAAAATTTTTTAGCATCAATTCTCATTTTTCTCGTCATGCTGTCAAAAGCTAGATGATAGCTAATTTCTCACTTTGATAAGTCACAAGTGAGAATTCTAAAGGAATAATAAAACTATTAAGACAATTTGTGGCTCTGTTGTCACGAGCCTAGAAAGAAGTCTAACTATTGATCACTTTGATATGATTTTTGAAATGGTTCTGAGTCAAATAGTAGTAGGACATCTTGAATGTTTCGCATTTCTTTCTGGTGTCAAACACGAGAAATGCTGATAAAGTTATGATGCTGATGCAGATATGATCATGCTAATACTAATTATAATATATATTCTTCACGTGAGAAAAAAATGCTGCAAACTCATTATTCGCTTACACATTCCACAAAACACACATTCCAAAGAAGGAAATACATTTAGGATTTTTTGTATTATTGTGTTAATTATTTATAATATTCACCCGAACCCATAAGTACCAACTAAATGCACGTGTCTTTTTTTGCAGCCAGAATTATTGGTAATCATTTCCGTATACCAATACAATTATTTATAATTATACTTCCATCTTTACGCTTTCAAAATCCTCTTAGTTTTCTTAAACCCTTACAAATGTATGTACCGATATATCGATTACAGATATATATACGGACCACATTTGATCGTTGTGCTGCAAAATACATGGCGGTGTCACCGATAATCGGAACTAGCGACCTATACTATTCCGAACCTACGGGAGAACTTTAAGGTGAGAATGATTCAATAGGCTACAGTTTTTTCAGTATTTTTCAATATTAGATATAAAAGTTTAAAAAAATAAAATCTTCTATAAATATAAAACAATTATCATAATAATAATATGATAATAATCATCTATAATCTATAAAATCCCTGTGAATAAAATTTTTATAAATATTCTAAGGAAAAATTATTATTCGAGGAGATTTTTCTCAGATTTTGAAATAAGTTCGAAAAGAAATTGAACCTTTTTTAGAAGTAAAATTATTATTGCAGGGTATTTTGCAATGTTTCTGAAGGAGCAATTATTATTCAAAAATTTGTCGAACATATTTTTGTAAGTAAAATTAGTGTTCATTAATATTTTGCAATAAATGATTTGTGAATGATTCATCGCTCTGTTTTTTTAGTAGCACTTTAAGTTCACAGCTAGGCGCCACTTTTAAGCAGATGTCTTTCGGTTCGTTTAAAAATTTAAGACCTTGTAACGACCTGTGCTATAGTAGGATGTTAAATATTTTACAAACATTACAGATGTATATATATATATATATGTGTGTGTGTGTATATTCTGTATGTAAATAGTAATTAAGGATATAAATTAGATGCACAAATGAAGTTCACTCCAAGGTCAGAGAGCTTCAAATTTCTC
Source organism: Caerostris darwini (assembly GCA_021605075.1). Taxonomy (NCBI): domain Eukaryota; kingdom Metazoa; phylum Arthropoda; class Arachnida; order Araneae; family Araneidae; genus Caerostris; species Caerostris darwini. The sequence goes on along the minus strand of BPLQ01001752.1, from coordinate 25,416 downwards.
GAGTCTAATTTGAATCTAAATACCTGATCTGCGCAGACATTAAACATAAAATGACGTTGTTCACGACACGACAACGTGTTCACTTTGAAAACAGGCGGAGAACTCCGGCCTAATTAGTCGCATACCAGAAAAAAATTAAAACCTCACTTCTGGTCGACTTGTCGCAGAACTCTCTCCTTTCCTCACCCAAAAGAAGAATTTTAAGAAAATCCGGCAAGATTGTGAGGGTATCAGCTTCGCTATCTTGTCAATAGAGTAGACACTTACGCAGCTCATGGTCTATCATCAATCAGAGTGCAACAACTCATGGCGTATCCATCTGTAATTGTTTTGACCTGTGAGAGATCGAAACATTTATCTCTAATCGCTGATTTCATGTTGTCGATCGCTCATTTCATGATGTATCAATATCTATCACATTGAATATCTGCTATCAGATTTGAGTGACAGCTGAGTTTGAGATTGTTCTCATTAGTACAAATATTAATTGAATGTAATATAGTTATCCGCAATAAAGATCATCTACTGTCATATATGAATAATGGATTAATTATATATTTTTCAAATAACATATATTTCTCTCTCTTGGAATGAAATACCAAAACTCTTTTCGTGATAAAAAAAATGCTACAACCTCATTATTTGCATACAAATTCCACTAAACATGGAAAAGGAAATACAGTTAAGAAACTTTTGTGTTATTGTGTTAATTATTTATAATAATTATTCGAATCATTATTCATTATAATAATTCTAAATGCACGCCTTTTGTGCAACCAGAATTATGGGTATCCAGTTACAAATACCAACATAATTATTTGTACCTTTTTTTTCATCTTGATGCTTTCACAATCCTCTTACTTTTATTAAATCCTTACACATATATATACCGATATATCGAAGATAGATATATAATGACCTCATTTGATCGTTGTACTGCCACCAGAGAGTGGTATTACCCACATTTGGAACTATCGATTCATATTATTCCGTACTTATTGGAGAACTTTGAGGTGAGAAAAAGTAAGTATATTAGCTTCTTTCTGTTTTTAAGAATTTTTTTGTATTGGAACATATGACAGAAGTGTTAATAATGCATAAAATAAACACATAAACAATAAAATTTAATATAGGTAATAAAATAATCAATATACAATATCTCATATCTAGGTGGTCGCTAAAATATCAGGCCGAAACCAATAACATTTCTTCCTTCTTTCTTGATTATATTTGTTAAACACTATAATTTCTTCTGTATACAAATTTTCTTAGCAAGTATTTTCAAAGATTTTGAATTAATCACAACTTAAATGAAGATTTTCATAAACGAAATAATTAACATGATTTTATTTTTTATTGTGAATTTATAATAATTCAATATATTAACTGCATGTAACTCTATTTTGTTTTTAAATAATTAATCTTTTAACTATCTCACCAATCATTTTTACTTATATTTTATTTTATTTTCTGTCATTTACACGTCTTAAGCTATCTTAATTTTAATAATAATGTTTAAATCAATCTGTTTAAAGCATGTTTTTACATCATGACTTGTTAATTTAAAATTTCTATGTATAACATTCATAGTGAATGTTTATCAATTTTTACAAGTATTATTTAATGTAATTTTTAAAAGAATTTATATTTTTGTAAACAACAAAATTGTCTAATTGTAATTATTTTAAAACTTTTAAAAATGCATGATAAAAATTTTGTATCAACAAGAATTTATAGGATTTTACATCAGTTTATCAGACAGAAGCATCTACGAGAAAGAAAGAATAAATAAATTAATAGAAAAAAAAATCTTTATTTGAAAAATATTTTTCATTACAACGATTTAAGTATTTTTTTTAACATAAAGTTCAAATTGAACTCGATGTGTGTATTGGTAAAATGTTTTAGTACTTTTATAAAAAATGTTCAACATTCAACGAAATTAAAAACATAATGTCTATGGAGTCTATGTAAGTTCAAAGACTTGTGCATGTCATAATACTAAAATGCAAGAGAAAAGGGTTGTTGGAAACATAAAACGTTTCGAAATATAATAGAGTAATTTGAGATTAATAAATCTAAACTCATAATAAAAAGAGTAACATCATTTTGTTTTGCAAAAACATTGACTAAAATTATAAATTGATTTAGATAAAATATTAAAAATTTATTTAATATATCACACAAAAATTCATTTGCTTAAATAATTATTCGTAAAAAAAAAAAAAAAAAAAACTATTAAAAAAAATTAATTTTGCAACACATTGGAAAAAATAATAAATATAAAAAATAAGTAAATTCCTTTAAAAAAATTCCTTTACCAAAATAAATTTTGTAAAAAACAACTTCTTTTATCAAAATGAATTTTAAAACAAGCAGTTTAAAAAAGTTTGAAAAAAGTCAAATTAAAAAAAAAAATAATAAACCTAATTTTTCTGCCAAAATTTGTATTATCCTCCAAAAACTTTGTATTATAGTAGAGTGATAAGTCTATCCAATGTTGACAGCGAAAAAAAAAATTTAAAAACAAAAGGGAAAAAATGTGTTTTTTTTATCAATCCAAAAGGCTCTCAACAAAAAAAGCCATATCAGTCCAAACCATTACCAAGATTTCATTTCTGGTTGCGAGCCTTTTTCTGCATTACACTATTTTGGAAATAATTTTTTATTATGAAAGTATATATTGTATTGTTTTTGAAATTTAAATTATTCTAGAATTTTTTTATTGTTTTTAAATAAAGACATATTAATTGAGAATAAATATTATTTAAAGTACACTCATGTCCATAAATTAATTATAATGAAGTTCAGGCAAAGAAAGAGACAGAAGTAAAGCAAATTTGACTTATTTGTAAAGTCTATTTATTAAACAAAAGGTAAAGAGCAAAAAAGATGCTATATGTTTGACATAATTAATAAAAATTGCGATTTTTACTCCCTGGAGCAAATTTCAAAAAAGAACCTATTTACAAAAAACAGTATAACATGGTTAGTGTGATGGTTAATATGGAGTATGTCTCCCGGACGATGCAATACAGGCCTTACAACGCCTAGGCATGCTGAGTATCAAATTATCAATCTGATCTTGGGGAATATTACACCACTCATCAAGCAATGCCCTCCGAAGTTCCGGTTGACAGGTGGGAGGGGAAATTGGAATTAAAAATTAAAAATGTATAAAAAGATAAATAAATTTCGTAAGAAAAAAAATAATAAATAAAAATAAAAATAAATCTTTTACCAAAATAAATTTTGTAAAATAAAATAAATTTCAAAGAAGCAATAATAAAAAAAAAAAAACCTTTATAAAAAGAAGTTTCGTTAAATAAAAAAAAAATAAAAATAAAGTAAAATCGAAATAAACATAAACATTTTTTTTTAAAATTATTTTGAGAATGAATAAATAAATACAATCGTAATAATTTGTTTGGTTGTTAATAATTTGTTTGGTTGTTAATAATTTGTTTGGTGTAAAATAAATTTCTACACCAAACAAATTTTGCAAATAGTAAATAATTATTTGTTTAATAATATAAATTTGTAAAATAATCCAATAAAAAGAAGTAAATTAAAAATAATAAAAATAAACAATTTCCTTTTCTAAAAAAAAATTGTAATTAAGAGAAAAGGAAAAGTAAAAATAATTAAATGTGGAAAATAAAATAATAAAAAAAAAAATTTTTATTATAAAATAAATTTTTGTAATTAAGAAAGAAACAAAATAAAAATTATTTTAAAAGTCACATTAAAAATAAAAGAATAAAGTTGGAAAAAAAATAATAAATAATAAATTTTTTTGCCAAATAAAATGTTAAAACAAGAGAGTTTAGAGTAGTTACTTGAATGCAATAAAGGAAAATAAGCGTTTAATCGAAACGAGCGACATTAGATTAGACGAAGGAACACCAATTGAGAATAAAAGGGAAATTTTAGAGTTGGTCAATGAGGTTAGGGATTGCTTTGCAATGAAATTGAGTGAATTAGGGTGCACAACACTAACTAGGATTGAAAGAATAATTTTTGTATTAACTAATGCACCAACCGAGTTTCAGAGGTTAATGTACCATGTGTTAAGGTCACTACTGAATACTAAAGCTTTGATTGAAAAGAATATAGAAGTTTATCGAACAATGCCCGTCGACGAACAAGTCCTTATGATGCAAAGACAAGATCCCGAATTGGGTAAGATCATTTCCATTTTAAAGAAAATTTGGAAAAGGAAAGAAATGGAAATAAGAAAGAAATGGAAAGAAAGCTAACCAATGCCTTAATCGAAACAACCAACAAGATTCCTTTCCAAATGCTACACGGTTACTCAACAAGACTCAACGATGGAACTTTAAGAAAACAAGCTGATGAGAGTGCAGAAGGAAGGACTGATCCTGCGGAGATTCAAACCTCGACTTGTGAGCGGATGGAGAATATGCAGAATAAGATGAAGGATGCTTACGACAAGAAAAAGTGCGGAACTACCACTTACAATTCAGGACAAGCTGTGGTTAGGAAAAGGACTCCAATACCGACAGGAGAACCAACGAAGACCCAACTAAAATAACGAGGTCCTTTAATAATAACTGATGTGCTACCAGGCGATACCTACAGCGTTACTCAACTTGGAGAAAAGAGCAAAGGACATTCTTACTCTACTACAGACATGTAAGCCAGTTAAAAGTATGGCTGAATCAAACTGATTCTGATAGAGAGGATTCATCAGACGAAATTATTGATTTTTCAGTCGACGAACTTAGTGACTCTGACCTAAGACGTAATCCAAGACGAGCCTGTATAAACACAATTTCCTACGGAAAATGATAATTCAATATGAGTGAGCTGATATAACTTTAACTGATTTGATTTAATTAAATTTACTTGATTTAATTGTTATTTACTGATTTTTTATATTGAATTAATTGATTTTATTGTGTTGCTACTGATTTATATAAGTAATTTGATTTAATTTTAATTCCAAATTGTTTATATTGAATTTAATTGACTTTTATGTTGTTTACTGATTTTTATGTGTATTGAATTAATTGATTTATTTAGTCGTTGTTGAGTATGTAGTTAGATAATCACGTGCAAGATTTCTTTAAATTTCCAATGATATTTATTATAATGATTACCTTATTTTTATAACTTTAGTAGTTCCTTTGAGGACGAATGATTGTCAGGAAAGGCCGAATGTAAGGTTTAATTATAACCGCGAGAGGTCGTGGTTATAACTGGTAACAGTGACCTTAACTGCGTGTTCCAGTGTGGTAAGCAGTTGCGGTGAGATCTTCAGACCACAAGGTGAGCGCTAAGAGCGTCAGATCAAAACAGACGGTCAGAGATCGGCTCTAGGCTTTTAAATTATTAATATTAGTACAGCATACTATTGTAGAAGAGGCACAGGGTGCCATGTGTATGTATATACTAATTGTGTAAATAAAAATTAATATAATTAGAAAGAGAGTATTTCATTCTGACACAACTAGCTGCTAGTACAGCAGCTAACAATCAAGTTACTTTTTGTGCGTAGGAAAGTTATAAATAAAGCATTTTCCTCAGGTTATTCTTTTTTTTTCACCTAAAAAAGGCCTACATTCAGAGCACAACAGTTGATTTGTAAAAATTGAAGGGGGGGGAACTAAAAGTTGGTTGAAAAGTTCATAGGCTTGCACATAGATGACGCTACTAGTATTAGATCCAGATGATTTTTAGTTAGCCCTAACCTTCAAAAGACACGTTTATAAATTTGACAGCTGTTACACTATTAGTAAGTGAGTTATAGCATTTTTAGTGTTCATCACGTGCAGCCCACTCGGCTGACTGTCAATTGGGCTCCGGTGTGAAATAATGGAGCCATGTTTCATCCATTGTCACATATCGACGCAAAACTTTGGGTTCATTACGATTGAACAGCTCCGAACACTGCTTAGAATCATCAATTTGCTGTTGTTTTGGTCGATTGTGAGCTCGCGCGGCACCCACTTTGAACAGAGCTTTCGCATATCCAAATATTCATTCACGATATGTCCAACACGTTCCTTTGATATCTTTAGGGTCACAGCTATCTCAATCAAATTCACTTTACGGTTATCAGAAATTATTTTGTGGACTTTTTTTATGTTTTTCGTCGGTAACAGCCTCTTTGAGGCGTCCACTCGGAGCTCATTTCGCCTCGTTTAAATTTAGCAAACCACCTCTCTACGGTTGATTTTTCTGGTGCAAAGTCCGAATAATGTTTATCAAGCCAAGCCTGGGCTTCAATAGTTTTTTTTCGCAAAAAACGCAATGCTTTATTAACACACGAAATTCCTTTTTATCCATTTTTTCAAACTAACAAAAGTTGCTTCACTAAAAATGTTATAACTCACATACTAATAGTGCAACAGCTGTCAAATTTATACACGTGCCTTTTGAAGGTTAGGGCTAACTAAAAATTATATGGATTTAATACCAGTAGCGTCATCTATGTGTCAGCCTACGAACTTTTATCCCACCTGTTAGATTGAATGAATACCGATTGTAGTTCTGAGGGTTTTTATTTATGATTATTATTATTATAAATGTTTGAATGTTTAAAAAGATTATCGTGAAAGACGAAGATACTTTTCTTTCAACTTATGTTCACAAAAAGAGATAAGAGGAAAACAAAAAAATGGACAAAATGACATGCAAACATATTCTTATTTTAAAGTAAAATAAGATATTAATCGTAAAATTATGAAATTGTTTCAATCGCAGAAAAGTAAGATGGCAGCATTTAAAGAAGGTAGCGTAAGTTAAGTTTTTATAAACCAATTTCAAAATCAGACAGACAAAGATAAATCATGTTGATTTTTTCAAGCATACAATTTCAAATCGAAAGTTACAGAAAACGCAGAAAAAGTTATGAAAACAAAATACATAAAGAAAAAGGTTTGTAATTTTCCATGATGTTCATTCGTAGAGTGAACATCATACAGCCAGCAATGAAACAGGAATCAAACCGAAACAACGAAAAAGAAACATGCGTATGATATTCAGAGGGAAAGCTTGTAATGTGAATTATGTGTCTCGATGAAGTAAAGAAATTTTAAATCAATAGAGATTTTTTTACGAGTTAAAAATAGTTAACGAAAAGGTTTCACCCAATGTTTTCCCATAATTTTAATTAAATAGTCACCAACGTCAGTAGAAGAAATTTGTCTTTCGTCTATATGCTTGTAAAGCATCTAGGAATTTAGATTTGGGATTTGTTTTCCTGTTCTACTTTTAATGGCCCATTTCTATGAATTCCTATAGTACAATTGACAAATATTTTTCATTCACAATAAGAAACTAATATAATAAATAAAACTCTTTTGAAGTAGTAGTTTAATAGTAGTAACAAAAATAATTATTTGGTGAATAAATACATATAAAATTTAATAAAATGTTATAATCAATGAATTACTGAAAAACTGGGAATTTAAAATTGTATTATCTTAAAAATTGTATTTATATTGGTTTGATTCATCTTGAAAAATGTGTAAAAATTCAAAACCCCATTATATTGGTGATTCAATATTATTTTATCATATAGTGTTGATTATTTTTTTATGATGCTGTCATTAACGATAGAGGGCGCCGCCAGCGTTGAATGGAAAATTGTACGTGCTACAGGGCCAACTGAGTAGAAAAGGGAGCAATGAAAACAATGTTAAGTTTGAAGGCGAGAGTTGTAACTCTTAAGAAACATGTTTGATAAAAGTAAAATAAAGTATGCTACTAGTTTTTAAAAAGTAATGATTAGTAGTGGTATGCATTCAGGATAATAATAATACTTTTTTTTAAAAATAACTTTGCTTAGTCCTACATTGAAATCATGTCATATAAATCAGATATTCTTCTGTGATTTTCTCCACTACCCAATATTATTGTGTTTAGAACGACTCTTATCGTTTGTGCTCATGTTAATACGACTCATTTGTTTTTGGTATACTGTGTATGCTGTTGGGAAAATATCTCACAATTAAGAGAAAATGATTTTTCAAATGTGAAAATACATTTATCATAATATTTTTGCTCTTTTTTCAACTTCTGTAGTCTACAAACTCGAAATATTCATTTGAGGCACAGATTTTGTATACAAAATTTACCAATGTAAAAGAAAAATGTCTGATTTTTTAAAAAATACCTATATTTTACTGCCTCTTCCTTTTTATTTATTCATATTTTAAATTTTTAGTTATATATATATAACTTTCTTTGCTCTGAATGCAGAAGCTTTTAAAATTCAGAGCTGACATGTCTTTTCGTGGATTCCAGAGTAGGTCCCCATATCTTTAAGTATCTTCATATTTATTAATGATAATTAAGTAAAAAAAGATTACTGATTTTTTTTTTTTTTTTTTTTTTTTTTTTTACTTCCTGAAAAGTCCACCTGGTTTATTATGAAAACTTGCAACAGATTCCATGCTGCTACAAAAATTCAGCAAGATAATGAGTAGATGAGGATTTGTATTGTGTTTCAAGCGACAGAAATCAATCCCTCTTCCTCTAGATGACAGTCTAGTGTTAGACTGTCATCTAGAGGAAGAGGGATTGATATTATGGTTAGGAGTGATGTTGATAATCACTCCTAACCATAATATCACTGACTGCCTCCCGTTGAGTGGAAATCATACTCTCTCCGCCTGCTTCTTTGCAGCTTGAAACGATTTTAATTTTCCCCGCGTAGAATTGAATTGCATTGCAATTATATCTTATATATATATATAAAAAATAAAAAAAAAAAACATTATATATATATATATATATATTCCCTAAAATTTCTGACCTTTCGATATATTCCAGATTAAGATATGTTAAAAGATATTAAAATCATTTAAAATAATAAAAAATAAAGTTCTTTAAGCATTTAAAATTCATAATACCAATTAGTAACTGTGTTTTAAACTATTCAAATTTAAAAAAATTAATTTGTTAGCGATAAAAAAAAATATTGATTTTTAAATTCCTAAATTGAAGGTATTTCAATCCAAAATATGTTTTTGTTTTGATCAGATTTCGGACCGTCAAGTGTTTTACAGCAGTAGAAATATAATTATTTACCCTGGTATTATCGGTAAAATTTTAAAATTTTAATGAAAATGTTAATTTTAATTTGTTTCTCTAAATAAAATAAAATCATTATAAATTCAAAAAAACTTTCACATTTATATTTATATTTTGAAATAATTTTGAAATAGCAAATTCAAGAGATCTTGGTTATTATAAAAAAAAAATAGTTTAAACTTTACATAAGAGCATTTGGTACACACTTGTAATTCACTATATAAGATAATTAAATTAGTAAACTACCTGTTTTTTAAAAAGCATAATAAGTATATAATTAGATCACCAAATATGTATACTTCAGAAATCCAACAGAAATAGTCATAAATTTTTTTAAACAAAATATTTTTATAGAAAGAATTTATATAGGAATAGTCCTTGAAATCTTCCGAAATAATTTATGCCGTGAATAAGTTTCTAAAAAAGTGAAAAGATAAACGAGAGTATTTCTTAAAATATAAATTATTAATAAGGATTCTGAAGATCTTACAAAAAAAAAACCATACACATACCTCGCATTAGATGTGCCAAATGGAGATTGTTACATTTGTAATAAAACTAACTATCCAATAATCAATCCGTATCCATATTGAAAAATTTCTGATTTAAAAAATTTAGGTAACTCTCTTTATGAGAACATATCGCAGTAATTCCCCATTCCCAACATTGTTTCCCATGACGTCATTCAAAATAACCCAGATTTGCAACAACCACAAGAAAACCACGCTTCTATGAATGAGTTAAAGGGAGGAAGATAACACATGACTGACACTGCCCAATGGTGCTGAAAGAATTGCTTAATCAGCTTAATCTAGCACTTCCTTGAGCTGTGCGATTGTCAACCCTCCCTTACCCCTAAAAAATATTTATTATGTTCATATACCTTGCCTCAATGACAGATAATCTATGAAATCTTTAATCTATACCATAGTCTACAAACATCAAAATTAGTCTGAAAACTTCAGATAGCCTATCTGAAGTTACAAACTCCAGAAATATTATCAATATGTGTCCCTGATCTTAATATAAGCTAAGTGCTTGAAAAAAGATTTTTATTAAACAAGGTTTTTGTTTGAAATGAAATGTTTTTGAAATAAGGCAAATATTAACAAAAGGCAAAAACGTTTTTCACATTAATTGTTTTGCAATTATCTAATAAACTTTTTGCTTTTTATGAATTATCTTGTTTTATATCTCCAGATAAGGCTAGCTTTTCTTTTTTTCAGAAAAAAACATAAATTTTTACCATCTCTAATTATATAAAAGAAAATCCTATTTTATACATGCTGCGTATTTTTCCATTTTAAAAAATAAATCATTCTTATTTTCTAATAAGTAAACTCTATATTACACTCATGTCCATAAATTAAGAATAAGAAAGAGACAGAAGCAAAACAAATTTGACTTATTTATAAACTCTATTTATTAAACAAAAGGTAAAGAGCAAAAAAGATGCTATATGTTTGACATAATTAATAAAAATTGCGATTTTTACTCCTTGGAGCAAATTTCAAAAAGAACCTATTTACAAAAAACAGCATAACATGGTTAGTATGATGGTTAATATGGAGTATGTCTCCCGGACGATGCAATACAGGCCTTACAACGCCTAGGCATGCTGAGTATCAAATTACCAATCTGATCTTGGGAAATATTATACCACTCATCAAACAATGCCCTCCGAAGTTCCGGTTGACAGGTGGGAGGGGGTTGACGGGCTGCAATTCTTCGGCCAAGCATATCCCACACATGCTCTATTGGATTCAAGTCCGGTCAGTATGCAGGCCAATCCATACGGGTGATATCCTCCAATTGAAGGCATTCGTCTACAATGTTTGCACGGTGAGGATGGGCGTTGTCATCCATAAACAGAAATTCAGCACCCATGGCGCCCCGAAAATAATGAACATGTTGTTCCAGAATGACATCCCGATAGATGTGGCCTGTCATCGTTACACTCTGAACATGTAGGTCCGTTCTGGAACCAAGAATAATTCCTCCCCAAACGAGCCATCCTGCACCACCGTAACGGTGTCGTTCAATGGTGTTCTCTTGGTGGTAACGGGTACCTGGCGCTCTCCATATGAAAGTCCGGCGAGAATCAGACTGCAAACTAAACCTGGACTCGTCGGAAAACATCACACAAGACCACTGTTGCGGTGTCCACAATGCATGCTCTCTACTCCAGGTTAATCGCAGGCGACAGTGACTTGCGGTATGTGGAACACATCTGACAAGCCTACGAGCATATAGACCAATGTGCCCTAAGTGTCTGTACACGGTCTGCCTTGAAACTGTCGTACCGGTAGCTGAAGAGAGCTGACGAGACAGGTCTGATGATGTGCTCCGTCTGTTTCTTTCGGCAGTAACTGCTAAATACCGGTCCTCATTCGGCGTTGTAACTCGGGGGCGACCTGTGCTGTAACATCTACTCACATTATCATCATCTTAGAATCGTTGCCAAAGCCTGGAGATGACACTCTGGGCGATTCCAAGTTCTTCGGATACTTCCAGCTGGGTACGTCCACATTCCAGTCGTCCGATAATTCTACCACGTAAAAAATCATCCAAATGCTTCCTTTGTGCCATAACTATGCGGTTATTGCACTGAAAGGCTTTTAAAGCGCTTTTGAACAATTTTACTTCTTTGCCACCATTCCTTATATACCCACCCCTCTCTTACACTCTGGTCATTGTGACGTACTATCCGCGCCATCTGGTGATTTCCTGTAATTTGCATATTCTTCTTCAAGATGTGTGTGATAATTCTACAGGTGAAATTTTTATTTTAGAGTTCAATTTCTGTGTGATTCTGAATTATCCTTAATTTATGGACATGTGTGTATTTGGAAAATATTTTGGTAAAGTTCAATGGGATGAATAACAGCTAAAAGAGTGATTAATTGATTAAATAAGAAGCCCAACGTGCATTAATATGTATTGAGCTTCTTCAGTAAAATATTACAGGTTCTGTCTTCATCTACTTTTAACAAAAAATGTGAACTTGAGTAAATTAAAAATTTTCACTTTAGCGATGTACTTCCATGTTATTAAACTGACAGTTTTGTTTTGTTTTGCCTTACTTCTAATCTAACATAACTATGATTCAGCTTCTTTTCACAAAAAAGGAAATAGATTTAGATCAGACAAGAATTGAAATATTATAGAATGACTCATGTAAAACAAACGAGTTCATTTTGTCACATTACTATCATTTCAGAAGCCCACAAACGTATTGTGCTTAAACTATATCCTAAAAGCTAAATGAGTGAATTAGTTTGAAATGAGTGAAATTTCGATGAGAGGATGAAATCATATGGTTTTAAATCTATATATTCATGCATGTTTGATTCCGTTTACAAAATCGCATTTAAAAAATTTTTATTTAGAAATATTATTTTAATAATTTATTCATGTTTGTTTGCCAAAGGGGAAAAATGTAATGTTATGAACATGAATTTTTCAAATAATCTTATATTTATTTAGATTGTCCAAACAATGATCTGGTGGTGCTAATTTCAGAAATATTAATTTTTTTCCTTAATAGAATGTTAGCATAAATATATCATATTTACCCTTTTTAACAGAATAGTTTTTAAATAATATTTTCATTAATGAATTTCTTAATCATTGCCTTACTTTGGATTGGGCGCTAATTTATTAGATTGTCCCATATCAAATGAACTTTTGAGTACCCATCAAAACACAAATTATTTGAATATACACTGAAGTGACAAAAGTCATGGGATACCTCTTAATATCGTGTCGGCCCTCCTTTCGCCCGGCGAAGTGCAGCAACTCGACGTGGCATGGACTCAACAAGTAGTTGGAAGTCTTCTGCAGGAATATTGAGCCATGCTGTCTCGATAGACGTCCATAATTGTGAAAGCGTTGATGGTGCAGGATTTTGTTCACGAACAGACCTCTCGATGATGTCCCATAAATGCTCGATGGGATTCATGTCGGGCGATCTAGGTGGCCAGATCATTCGTTGGAACTGTCCAGAATGTTCTTCACACCAATCGCGAACAGTTGTGGCCCGGTGACATGGCGTATTGTCATCCATAAAAATCCCATCGTTGTTTGGGTACATGAAGTCCATGAATGGCTGCAAATGATCTCCAAGTAGCTGAACATAAGCATTTCCAGTCAATGTTTGGTCCAGTCGCACGAGAGGACCAAGTCCATGCCATGAAAAAACAGCCCACACCATTACGGAGTCACCACCAGCTTGAACAGTGCCTTGCTGACAGTTTGGGTCCATGGCTTCGTGGGGTCTGCGCCACACTCGAACCCTACCATCAGCTCTTACGAACTGAAATCGTGACTCATCGGACCAGGCCACGGTTTTCCATTCATCTAGGGACCAACTGATATGCTCACTTGCCAACGAGGGTCGCTGCAAGCGATGTCGTTCTGTCAGTAAAGGCACTCGAGTCGGTCTTCTGCTGGAATAGCCCAAGAAAGCCAAATTTCTCCGCACAGTTCTAACAGACAAGTCCCTTGTACGTCCCACATTGATTTCTGCGGTTATTTGACGCAGTGTTGCTTGTCTGTTAGAATTTACGACTCTTTGCAGACGTCGCCGGTCTCGGTCGTTAAGTGCAGGCGGTCGACCACTGCGCTGTCCATGGTGGGATGTTATGCCTGAAATTTCATACTCTCGGCACACTCTTGACACAGTGGATCTGGGAATGTTGAATTCCCTAACGATTTCCGAAATGGCATGACCCATGCGTCTAGCTCCAACTAACATTCCGCGTTCAAAGTCTGTTAATTCCCGTCGTGCGGTCATCATCACGTCAAAACCTCTTCACATGAATAACTTGAACAGAAATGAAGGCTCTGCGAAAGCACTGCGCATTTATACCTGTTCTACGCGATGCTACTGCCATCTGAAAATTTGCATATTGCTATCCCATGACTTTTGTCACTTCAGTGTATTTAAGCAAAATAGGCTCCATCTGCATCATTGTACTTTTGTCATCGAATATAAAGTATTTCAATGCCACTTTCAAAGAACACTTTTGATTTAGAGTCAATAAATTCAATAAAAGCTGTTTTGACAGCTTAATGATTGACAAAGTTATTTTTTAAAATATATTCTAAGCGCATAAAGAAGTTATCAGTAGCAGATAAGTCTCGTGTGATACGTCACATTTCAACTCATTCAATTTTTGGAGTACGATTTGTAAATCATGCAGTCTTGCATTACCACAGAGAAGAATAAAGCCTTTTCCACCAACACTCAACACTGGTTCTGATAACCACAATATCAATTTAAGACAGAAATACAATACATTAATTCTTTTACCTATTGCTTGAAAGTTGTTATGAATAAATACTCTCTCAATCCACCAAACCACCACCATTGTATATTAAAGTAGATTAAATACTTATCATAAGTATAATACAATAAAAAAATCGATTTTCAGCCAAATTCTAAATGATTTGCAAATCTGCCGATGTTGCACTTTCTGCCTATCTTTCGATAGGCAGAAAGTGCAACATTGTGAAATCCACTGTCGTGTTTTTTCACCTTTCGAAGCTCTGCAAGGTGCCTCGAAACTGGTATGCCTTCTCCAAGATCCACTTAATGCATTATTATCTTATCTATTAGCATAAATTATCTTATTAGCCACATTTTTAATTTCTTAATATTACATTCAATGCATAATTTATGAATTATAAAAACAATGGTAAAAGAATTTCAACTGTCTTCCAAACAAATCTTACTTTAATATGAACATATTTTCGTTAATATGTTGTATTCCTCTGACACAAATATAATTATTGCAACTTTATTCAATAGAATTTAACAAAGCGTTGCTCTAATCTTTATGAAATTCTCACTACAGATTTGAAACTGTACTTTTTAATTTTTGTAGGTTTCAAGAAAAATTTCACCAATCTATATTTTCTGTTTCCAAGTATTCTATAAACTGAGATACTCAATTTGAACAATAATTATCCTACATCAACAAAAATTGTTGTCCAAAAACATGCTTTAACAGTCTTACAAAATCTGCATGTCTCTGTCCAGTTACAAAACTTTAATAAACGATGTACAACTCGGTTTGGTCGATTTTATGATTCCTCTACTAGCCATTTAAAGGAAACTTTCATGTGTAAAGATGGATGGTTGTGTTCTATTCTAGATTAGAACACATCTAAAATTCAATATGTTTAAACTCATCAGCAAAGAATACACGATCTCATTCCTCTACAATTTTAATCATTGCTTTCAAAAAAATTTGACAACAAATAAGTTTATGTTTTAGTTATCAAACTCCATTATAGTAAGCCAATATAAATATTATTAATTCCGTAATAAAAAAATAAACATTCCATTCTGTATTAATTATTGCTTTTTTTTTCTAAACCACTCACACTTCAAGGAAATAAATAGCATTGGGTCTTCATCATATTCTACTAATGCTCTATATATAGCAGGCAAAAGTCATATCTTGCATATCTTAAAAGTGTAAAATTGTTCCGTCGTTCTCTTGTTCATTATTCTGCAGCCCAATGAGCAAGATTAATGGCAGTTTGAGAATACCGTCGAAATGAATAATAGGAAAATATAGAAAAATATAGGATGAAATTCCTTCCATCGTTCCCTTTTAACCTCTTACTTTTAAACGCTCTTCTGCACGTCGAATAAACTGTAGAACACAGAACTCTCACATTTATAAGTTATCAAATTGCAATTCTTGATTTGTAGACCTTTTCTCTCTCTCTTAAATACAATACTGTAAAATATAATAAGCCATAAAAATATAACTTCTAATATGTGCTGACGTTTTTGTTGCCTACTTTTTGATGTAAAGGATGTTGTACTATTAGAAATTTGTTCAGTTATATTATTACTTTTTTAATTTCTGCAGTTTTGAATTCCATTTGTGATAAAATTTTCCCGTGATTACTTTAGTTTTGAATGGTATTTATTTTATGTCAATAATGTTTATTGTCTTATATTTTGGTCTCCTAAATTAAATTCAAAAGTTTTACATATGCAATAAAAGTAACTGGTTTAATGCGTTATATTCTTACTGTTAAAAATATATTATGCTGGCAATGCTGTATGCAATATATTATGCTGCTAATGATAGAAAGCATTTTATCTTCCATAGTTTAGTTATTTCCTTTTAATTCCACAATTTTTTAAGTTATTTAATATTTTTATTTCTTTTTTTCAATTCCTATTATTAGCTCACACTCTCCCTATATATTCATTTTCAAACTTTCAATCGTTCATAAAATATTTTTTTTTTTAACCATTTAAGTTCAAGTACATACATACAACTTGTAGTGGATGACACTGGATGTTAATACAGTTTTTTCAAATATTAGTTCATTAATTAAATTAAATTAATTTGTTTTAGTTTTTTTTAAACTTAAGTTGCATGTATCTACCAATAGATGGACCTAGATGTAAGAGAAAAATTTCAACTTTATTTATAAAGGACTTTCTGCAATATATGAAAAAAAATAGGAATTGCTTACAATTTTGTTTATATTACTTGTTTCTATTAAAATTACGTTTATTATTAATCAATGATTATTACAATACTAAAATGTCATCAAACCCAATTGCCATTTTTCAATGGATTGATTATATTATGCTTACTCTAATCTTGAATAATAAAATTTTAGTATGATTTTATTATGCTGAGCACATTAATGTCACATTTCTGAATCCACTTAATGCAAAATTATAATGCAAATATATCAATCAAGGCATTATTAGTACTTTACCTGTATTTTACTTTTCTATTTTATTTGATTAATGTTACACATTAAAAAAACTAAAAAACATTCAACGTGAAAATATTTCTAATCTTTACGTATCAAAAATAAGTATTTCATTCATTTACAGTAAATAGATTCATTAATAAAATTTTTATGGCGAAGACCTTTTTAAAAGCCATTCATAAAAATTTAGTATCTGTCTTATTTTTTTCTCATCGTTGCGTATGAACTGAATATAGCTAGTAGTGAAATTCAACATCCCAATTAAGCGCTTAAATTTATCTTCACAAAGAAAAGCAATTGGAGCCAGAGCAACTGTGAGAAATCTTATGTAACAAACACAAGGTAGTTTTTTTCTTTTGAGAATTCAGCTTTCAGTGCAAGACATTTTGTCCTCTCAATAAAATAATGCAATTTTATGCAACAATAATTCAAATGAATAAAAAAATTATTCATTCAAGATCACAAATTTTTTACTTACAAAAATAATCGTGTTACGTTACCTTCATTTTCAAACCGTTGAACTACACACAAAAATATGTAAACTCCTGTCTTCGAAATTTTTATAAATAAATATATTTAGATAAAAATGTTATTACACAAGAGGTTTTATTTAAAAGTTAAATAGAATGCAAAAACTATGAACTTCGTTTTTTTTTCATTTATTGCAACAGTTAGAGAGATAGACAGTTAGTTACGTTAAGGCAGGTAAATATAAAGAAATCTATACGAATAATTAAACCGTCGATATCAAGTTAAAAGGGAAAGCATTATCCTAGAATTTCAATATTGTATATTAGTCTTCAAAATATTTTTACAGTTTAAAAATTATTGCAATATAAATTGCATATAGTTGATATAGTTATTCAATTGCAATGATATAGTTATTATTATTAATTGAATTACTATATTAAGCATATAGTTATTCAATTGCATATAATTGAATAAATTCATGTCAAAATCATCGATACAATTGTATTTATCCTATAAAACCCGTCATTTAGATATTTAAAAATGTTTCTCCTAATAATCAAACTTAATAAAAGAAAATAGTTTCCTCCATTCCATCACAGCTTCTCTTTACTTTTGATAGAGGATAAATAGAATGATAGATAATAAAGATTTATAGAAGATAGATAATAAATTTAACTATTATTTTTATTATTATTAATTATTAATTATTATTAATTTTCAATTATTATTAATTATTTTATTATTTAATTTATTTATTATTTTTTTGGTAATTTTTTATGCCTCAAAACGAATCAATTGGCTTCCAATTATTTTTTAATTGAGTACTAAATTAAATAGAGCACTAAATTAATTTAGCACTTAATAAATTAATTTTAGAACACTAAATTTTACAACTGCGTGGAATTCTAAGTTGAACTATATGTTATTTCGAACCAACTTTTCCAAAGCATTTCAAACCAATTTATAGAAATTCCTCAGAAGTGATATTTTTGCTGGGCTGGAACTTTTTAATCATCTTTAAGTCATTTGAATCAAAAGGGTGCATTTTTTAGCATATTATTATGCACGCAATGATTATTTTTTAAATGTTTGTTAAAAATTAGTATAATAATTCTTTTGAGAAAGGAGAGTGAATAATGTAAATATTTGAAAAAGTCCATTTTTTTTTCAATAGGCATAAACATTTTTTGTCAATTGATAATGTAAAATGTAAATAAAAATAACCACAAAAAAAAAAATCGAAATTGAAAATAGGGCCTTCCGTTAGTGACGAGAATGTATTTGTGTCTCTTTTGTCTCAACTACTCCTCCTTCCATTCTTCCTTTTTTGTCATCGCGTTTGCACATCTTCATTCTCTAAGGGAGTAGGAAAAAAAAAAAAAAACTGAAACATACTCGACTTTAAAAAAACCATCTTCATCTTTCAAATATCCATCATGCTTGGCAACACCTTCTCTTTTCCTCATTTCGCTGAACTGTAGGTTGTGTCGTTTTTAAAAAAAATAAATATTTGTTTACCTTTTGCATTATGTTTATATCTAAAGTAAGAAGTAGAAATAGCCATCGAAAAGCAACTGCAGTTGTACAATACCCCGTTAAGCGGCCCACGATTAAAAGTAAGAAAATTGAATGCAAAAAACAAGCTACCATTCGACGCTGACAAGACTCTTCATTCTCTCCTACCTTTCAGCAACGTAGAATGGAATTCAAAGTTTGTAATGCCCTGATCCCAAACGAATTGGAAGACGAGGGGGAGAATGGGTGGGAGGGGATTCTCTCACTTTTTTTTTTCTATACCGGAGTTTCGGAACTACCCGGAAGTATTGTATTCGAATATACAGAACTTATTTTTGTTCTCCAGTGAATGCAGTGAATGATACCCAAGCGTGTATAAAAAATTCACGCGTGTATTAAAATAAAAAATAATAAATAAAAAATAAATAAAAGGATGTGGGGGAGGGGGAGGGGCGGTAGATATTAACAACGCTTCTGACCACCCATTTAAATGAATGGAAGAAATGTGTATAAAGTAGAGCTGTTTAACATTTTTCGGCCCTGTAAAATCTCACTCGTGAAACGAAAGCCATGGATAACGTTTAAAAAGTACAACTACAAATAAATTATATAGTGATCTAATTAATATTGGTGTTAATAATAAAACAGTTGGAAAATATAGTGCAATTATTAACAATTATAAGCAAAGCACCAAATAAATATGCAACTGAAAGTAAACAACTTCTCCATTTAGGAAGACTATTGCTGGAAGACTATTGTCATCAGTGACGTCATCAGAGAAGAGCGCGCAACCGGAAGGGACGAGAAGTCATCTTGCTAGAGATGGCGTTTTTGGTAGATAAGGGGTCCCTCCCCCTGGAAACTTTTTCCCCGGTGGCAACGTCGGAATGTTGTACTATAAGAGATAGGAATTTACGTGATGACTGATAAGATAAGCGGAATATGAAACAGTTTTAATTGGATTTCTTCCTAATTTTTTAATTAGATTATTTTATAAAATGTGTTTTGTAAAGGAATTTATTTGTATTAAATTTGATTATTTTTTTTATTGGATTATTTTACAAATTTATATTATTACAAATATAATTATTTTCTATTTGCAAAATTTATTTGGCGAAGAAATTTATTTATTTATTTTTTTATTTCAATTTGATTAAAAAATTTTTTTTTTATTATTTTGCAAAACTTTTTTTTTCTAAAGGAATTTATTTTTTATTGTTGCTTCTTTCAAATTTATTTTATTTTACAAAACTTATTTTCGTAAAAGAATTTATTTTTATTTTTTCGGAAAATTAATCTTTTTTTTATAAATTTTTAATTTTTAATTCAATTTTTTTTTTATTTTGATTGCATTTGTTATATTTTACAAAATTTGTTTTTTGTAAAGGAATTTATTTTTTTAATTTATAATTTTTACCTAGTGTGTTACTACATTTTTTTATCACTTCATTAGATATTTAATTATCCGAAACTTTGTTTGGCATTTAAAGTTTTCCTTATAAATCTCACACACTTCTTTTGAAATACGATATTAATTTCAAATTTTTTACCCAATATTAAATACTACACAGCATTCGTATTAAAAGATTTAATATGTTAACTTTTTGAAGATCATATACCAGAATAGTTAAAACTCCGAGGGAAATGTTACGAATTTATATATTTATCCAATTAATGAAATGAAGAATTTTTTAAACATAAATGTACTTTAATTAAACTAGGCATGAAATTTTCTTTCAACTCACTTATTTTTCTAATATTTTTTTCTTTCATACTCGATTCTATTTTGATAAACCCTATAACTTCTTGCTGATATGATTATGATTTTGTAAGACAAAATAATTAAAATATTATATTTATAAGAAACTTACACTAATGTATTTCTTAACCTATTTTATTTAAAAAATATTGCATACTTCTAATTATCTCACCAATAAATTTCACCTACTTTATTATTTTCTTTACTGTAATACACAAAATCTTGTAATTACTCGGAGATACATTTGTTAAATTTTCCCACAAATAAATGTTCAATACTAATACATATTACTATACTAAACTAAAGAATTTGTATAACATGAAAGCGTAAAATACACACACACACACAAATTTCAACAGAAAACTGTCTTACAAAATCTAATTGTATAAGCATGCTAAAATTATATATCTTATTATTTTTTGAGTGATTTTCTCACATTCTTCTTACCTGGGGAAAAACCCCGCTTGATTACATTCTATTTAAAGACACACATTACCGTATTATATTTATAAAATTAAGGTGTATATTTTTTTAATCCAACTATTTTATAAAACAATATTTTCATTGATATTTTAAATTTTAACATGTATTGAATTTTCTTACTCAAAAACTTTTATCATTAAAGAAAAATCTGTACGTATGTTCTTTTCGAACACTCATCGCAAATTCTAGTATATAACCTTTTTTTTTTAAAGAATGCTGATAACATGTACCTCTTGCCAATTTCAGATAAGATAGTATTGCTTTCAAATATTGATAGCATTGGAATGCCTATCAGTTTAGCTATGCATATTTTTTAATTTTAATTTATTTAATCAACACACCTTTTATCCATTCGTAGTGTAATTTTAGATGAAGAAAATAAAAATTATGAAATTATTACTAAATAACATATATTTTTTACTAAAGATATTATAAATAAATAATTTTTATTTTTAACAAATTATATGTATTTTTTTGTTTTCTGGTAAATGAACACACACATACACAAAAAATAATATAAATGTTCTTTTATTTTTATCAAAGTGAAATCCAATCATCTCGTTTTGCATACATTCGTTTAGATTTTTTATGTTCTAATATTGAATTAGTCTGAAAATTTTTTTTATTCATGATGTAACTTGCAAGTATATTCATTTCTTTCAATGCTAAATGAAACTCTTTCGAGCCTGCTGGAGATTGCTTCCGATTTCGAAGTAAATCTACAACTAATTTTACAATATTAGTTCGAGGTAAATGTTTTCCTTTATAAACGATTTCTCCATCGGGTGTCCAAGATAATATGGAAGGCTTCTCTTTTATAAAGTCCAAAATATTCCTTGCAGTATTCAAGTACCGAATAGGAGCAGCTTTTAAAATTTTGGTTATAATGGAATCTTCTTTTTCAGAATCAGATTTTACGTCTTCTTCCTTTTCAGAATCTTCTTCTGTTCGTTCTTGTCGGGGATGATGTATTTTAACAAATTTTTGTAAAACTTGTAAATACTGATTCATCTTTTCCCTCTCGGGTAAGCCCTTTGTTCTAATTATTTCTTGCATTTTATTATCTAAGTCAGTTAATTGGTCAGCTACCTCAACGCGATCTTCTGGTACCAAAATCAATTTTCTACTGTACTCCATGGATCAAGGATGTAATTACTGAAATCGCAGCTGGTAATAGCAAGGATAAAAATCCTTCTCCCCTTTGAACCAATATATTTCACTTTTTATAAAGTGGCAGTTTTTTATCAGAAAGTTTTCTTAAAAATTTTTTAAAAGGGACTAATTGATTCTTTTGTTTTTTAGAAAGGGGTACGTTTCCTTGAAGCACATTCAGGGCACATTCACACAAAGATTTAATAACACTGTTTGGACATTTTTTAAGAATATAGCCTTTTGATTTACTTTTTGAAATCAGTTTTAGATGTTCCAATTGGTCGTGTGAGCAGGCAGACATTCTAGAGTCGAATAAAGAATCATCTTAAAATGTGAACTTATATAGTTTCTAAAAACTTGGTGAATACTTTAGCTTTATAGACAGCACAATGGTTAAAATTTTTTCCATGTTGAAAGGGGCACAATTCATTTACTTTGGGGCATTCATAGTCATCCAAATTCAAAATTTCTTTACTCGTTAAAAACTCTAAAAATTTCTTTACTCGTTAAAAACTCTAAAAATTTCTTTACTCGTTAAAAACTCTAAAAATTTCTTTTTCTCTAATCCTTTTACATAAATATAGGGAAATATTTCCATGATAATTGTCAAAACACTGCGTAAGTACTCGTAAGGTAATTCACCATCGTCCCATTTTATTTTATGGAGGTGCTTAGTAACCCATAAATAATTTTCTTTCTTTCGCGGTTCTATAAGTTCAAAAGGGTGAGGGGGTTTAAAAAGCCATCTAAAAGTATCATCTTGCACGGCACACACTGCCAGCTCTTTGATAATAAAAGACCCTGCAGAAATCTGAAATCCTTCAAAATCCAAAACAACAGCCGCCCTGACTTGTAAAGACGAAAATAATTAACGAGGCTGATAAACGCAGTATTTATCCCCTGGAAAAATTCCACTACGCAATCACAGTGAATCGTCTGTATATGGTTTTAAATCGATTAAAAGATAACTAAATGGTTTTGAAGTGGCATCCTCGTAAACTTCTCGAAAAAATTTCGTTTGACTGGGATACAGTTGTCTACCTAAATGCATGATTTGCGATCGGTCTCTAGGATTTTTGAATAAAAACAGGTAATGTGCATTCAGTGATATGTCCCGCATTTCTTTTCCATTATGAAAAATATTTTGAACAATAAAAATAATACTCAAATTTCGGTGGTGACCACCCTTAGTAAATAACTTTGTTAGTTTAGTATTCGAAAGTTCTGACATGAAAGAAAATTCGCTCGAAAGTTCTGACATGAGATCATCAATCACAATCAAAGCGTTTGATAACGTATGAATGTCTGATGGCAAACCTTCATGAAATTCTACATTTTTCATTTCTCGGTAAAATTTTTGATAAACTCCATAACACCAAATCACATTTTTGAGAAAAGGATGTATGATTTTTAAATCTATTATTTTTTTAACAAGCTGTGTCTTCCCACAACCTGTAGCTCCAGCTATTAAATAATTAGATGGGTGCCTTAACTTTTCCATTACTGAATGAAAATATTTGAGTGTGAAGGAGTATTTATACCCACAAAAAAAAAAGGAACCCATTTGTTTTTTTAAAAGCAATTTTTTATTTCTTAAAAATCATTCTTACACCATATCTGTTTTTAATAAATTGATACAATCGAAAATCGTTTGTTTTACAATGCACAAGATTGTTTACAATAGAATACAAAGAATTTCCTTGACATCTTTTTAAAATAAAATAAATACAATACATTCCTCACACGTTAGAAGTCAGATTTTTTGGAGGAGTCGAATTCCAGCATATAGAAGGGTAACGTAAAGTGATTTCATGAAATTGTGGATCATAAAAATCGGGTGGATTTCCGAAGGAATCAAAGAACTCGATACAACCATTTTCACAGTAAAAGGCTAACCAGTGGGATCCTGGTTCTGAAGATTCATCTGAATTTACGACGAATGCATATTTTTTTTCTTTTATGAAAGGTATTTTGTCAGATGCATACAAACCTTCAAAAAATGGTGAAGTTGTCGAATCTCATGATAAAATAAAATATATCTGATTTCCATTCATATCAGTTTCCAAAATCAACCAGAATATTTCTTGTCTGGTTTATTTCTATAACGTTATCGAATTCTCCGAAAATAATCACACTTATAGTTTGAGATAAAGATTGAGAAAATTTTATTTCTAATCTCAAATTGCTTTGCTTGATCAAGTTCAAATGATCCCCGTTACAAAGATCAGGAGACAAATTGAAAGCGAATAGTGTATTTCCTTTTATATAATCTTCTCTAGAAATAAAAAGTCCTTGATCGTGTCCTATTTTTTCTGTTCCTGGGAAAAGACTATGGTAACCTTTAATGTAATTATTTTTATCAAAATTTAATTATAATTGTGCATGAGGTTTTGGTTGTCCATCTACATAAATCCCTATAAAATTCATATGATAATGTTTGAAATCAAAAGGAGATTTTTCAAACATACCATGAAATGCATCGTTATCAACACATCCTACAATAATTCTTTTAGGCATTTGTCCAACAAAAATATTGTCTTGTACAAATGACATGCTTCCTTGTGGTACAGAATACACTTTACAAAGAACACGATTGAGAGGAAATTTTGCTGTGCCGTTTTCTAAAGCTTTTGCGTGTCCTAAAATAACACCAGGACTAACGCGCACTTTTCTGACAAATAAATTCATTTTTTCTAGTACAACTTTGTATCCAGCACTTCTTTGTAAACAAAATTCGTGTTTACTTCGAATGAGTTTTATTTTAACGTCTACTAAATTCAATAATAATCTCTCTTGATGAAATAAATCGCCGTGTAAACCACCTATCATATCCACAGTGGCACTTTATTCAAAAAATTTGGAACGTAATTTAAGTCCATCGTTTGTATTTATAAAACATTTCCGAAGTTAATTGGGAAGTTTTACAGTCGAAACCATGATTCAGCAGTGTCTCAAAACACAATCTGTATGAATAGGTATTACTTGAATTCGAAACAAGACGATCGTTTAATGAAATATCCATTTGAGGAAAGAGAGAATGCATAAACAAATTAACAGGACCAATTTTTTCATTTTTTCCAAGGGCTTTCCATCGGCTTTTAATATTTTTGCTTTTACATAAAGTTGGGTTTGATTCCGTCAACATATTCTTCCCCACTACCAGAAATATGAAATCTGACAGGTCCGCCATCAAAAACGTTTGACAAAGGGTGAAATTC
>BPLQ01001751.1:0-13414 GCA_021605075.1 Caerostris darwini | reverse complement strand
AATTTCATATGTGACTTTACATTGATTAAATAAGCGTTGAAGTATTAGGGATTTCTTGAAATAAACAAACCCATTTTTTAGTATAATGGTTTCTATTTACTGTTTGTTAATACTAATGGCTGAAAAAGTTATTTTCATGATTTAAAAGAACTTAAGTCTTAATAAGTCGAACTAAATTTTAACAAATTTAAGTCTGTAGGCTAGCTGAATATTTCTCCTGAACACCACAGAAGGTGCTCTTGCCAGTGGGTAGGAGGAAGCAGGGTTACATCATTATTTTCTTTTTACATCTAGATTTTAAAAAATGGAAAGTTTCTTTAATATAAAACTATAATATAAATGAATTTAAAAAATACAGAATATATTCTTCAAAAGAAATGAATTCAGAACCCAATTTTTAAGCAAAACAATATTAACATAATATATACACAGGCTACTGTGTAACTTAAGTATTTATTAGTTTTACATATTATATGAAGATAGCGCCAGTTCGTCTTATTTAGTGGAAGATCAATAATTTTTAAGCCAAAGTAATCATCAGATACACATTGAGATAAATTGACTCTGTGAGCGTTTCCTCGGATAACTTTTTTCATCTACAAAACCCCCATATTTGTGTGTCAAATCAAAGAAATCCCGTAATACTCTCACCTAGCAGCCTGATTGGCTCTGGCGAGGCTGTTATCATGATCGTAATCTATTCTCCCGGTTAATAAAAACAGCGATTGCAGCACTACCCTCTAATTAATTTGTATTTCTGTTTTCTTGCATGCTAGCTGTGCATAATACATAAAGGTAGCTCAATTAATAAAATTGAAATATTAATTAATAAATAATACATAATTTTATAAGCAATAATTTGGTTTTGCTCATTTCAAATTAAAACAATATCATGTTACGGCAATTTCACTATATTAACGTATTACAAAAATAATTGGTAGAGACAACAATGTACAAAGGAATAATGATTTTTCAGCTTCAGATAGATTAATAAGAATTTTCTAATTCACTATCTGTCGTTAAATATAATTTTAAAAAATAAGTAAAAAGAAAAATTTCGTATAAAATATTTTACTAAATTAGCAGCTATTGAAATGGAGATTTTTTAAATTAAAGATGAATTAAATTTGTATGCTTTATTTCTGATATTTTAAAAAAACGGAAGAAAATTATAAAAGAATATTTGAACCATTATACTACTGTATGATCATTAAATAAAACTTTATATTTTTTATATTTAATTGGACTTTATATTTAATTCAATGACTTCAGACAATGCTTATTAAATGTTATTTTTCTGTATAATAAATTTATTCTAGAAATTTGAGCTAATATTTAAAAATGTCGAAATAGACTTTTCTTTTTTTAGTTTTACATTAAATTGTATCGAAAATGCATTATAAATGAATTGAAGCATTGAAGTCATCTATCTAATTCTTTTAATGAAGTTTTTTTAATTTAATTTATTATTTTTGACAATTTTGCGAATAAATTCATTAGCAATATATTTAATTGATACTGACTTCCACAATAATTTAGATAAATTTTTATAAATACATGGAATGATAAAATAATGTTAAAAAACTCTTTCTTTAAATTGCGGTTCAAAAACAATTCATTATGAGAACTAAAAAAATATAAGCATTTTAATAGTTTGTTTATTTTTGCTTCGGAATCCATTAATTTGATTAAATATCTCCATCAATTATATTTAATTTAATATATTTAATGTCACTTTAATTTCTAAAAACTTCCGTTTAACTCACATAATGTTATTGCCGCAAATAAAAATTATATTTATTTACTGACATAGTTATTCAATAACCAGACGATTAAAGATGAAAAATGGTACTCTTCAATTAGAATTTATATTATATTATATAACATTAAATAATATATTAGTGTTACGTAACTTTTTGATTTTTCAATTTTATGATAGAAAAATAAAGCATACTTTGCTTAACACAAAAGTTTATAAATTTAATAAATTAGAAAATTATGCATTTAAATAACGTATGCAGGAATTTAAAGACCCCATCATGACACATGTAAAATCTTGTTTTTTGGTTAGTCTAGACTTTGTAATAAATATTTAAACTTATTTTGCTAGAAGTACAGAAAATGGCAATGTAGTAATTGACTGTAACTTTGTTTGTTAAAAAAGAGGTTTTTACATTTCAGCAATGCAGTTTGTTCATGAGATTTGTCAATTTAAAAAGGAGAGATTTAATAAGTTATTTTATATTTAATTTGTGTATTAATATATTATATTTTAAAAATTGTTGATTTTTTAAAAAATTTTATTCTTTTTTTGTGTTTATTCTGTTTATTATAATAAATGAATAAAGATATCCTTGAGATTTGGCGACTTCTTTACGGCACAAACTTCGCAATATGTCACCAAATGGGATAAACCAGATTTCTTGTATTGTTTGAAATTCACTTTACAATCTCAACCCTTTTCTTGGCGCACTTTGGCGAAAACAATTTTTGACAACAAATCCCAAGGACCCCTATTCTGCGATTTTGCCAAATAAAGCCCTGAAAGCTAAAATAAATAAAGCTCTCAAAAAATCTGTATGTCATTCATAATTATATCATTCTAAGTAACTAGAAAAAACTGAGGTGTTTACTGAGAATTTTGTTCAGTTAGACTTGAACTCTGTGCGTAACAGATACATTTTAAAATAAAACCATTTATATTTTAAAATAAAACTGTTTTTTCTTTGTGTAAAAGCAGCATAAACGGAAAAATGTTTCCACTATACAATGTTTTTATTATAATGTAAATCACCAACTCGGGTATTATGAATTCAAATTATAAATTTCAAGAAAGATACATTTTTCACCCACTCAGCATATCATTCTTACAGTTATTAAGAATCTTCCTGAAGTGACTCTTTTATAAACTTCACAATTTGCATAATTTACATAAGCTGACGGTTACAACAAAACGCAATCAATTATCCTGTGTTTTCTATTGGGTTTGAAGAGTGAAATATTCTTCAAACAAACCAACAAAAAAAAGGCCTTATGTTCCGAATATGCTTGTTATTATGAAAATCTAATTCTCTTTATACACAAGTTATAATAAACTCAAATATTTTACCAGATATTTTTAACGGTAGTGATGAAATCTAAAAATTGCAATGAATGTTGTTTGTTAAAGAAGAAACAAACTGCCACTGGGAATAGCTAATTGTATTACAAATGTTTTTATTATGTGTAGTCAATAGGTGGAATCTAAATAGACATATATAATATAGAATGCATAGAGTACACATTGCTGTTCAGATTTTATGTACTTTATCGTCATTACCTAAGCAAATTTACTGGATGTTTATTAGTAAACATTTGTTTATCTCTCTGTTTGGATAAATTTCTAAGTAATTAAATAAGGTAAATATTTCATGTCAACTGCCATAGGTACCGAAAATACTACAGCGAGCTTCAATAACTGCTTGAGAAAATATTTATCCAACAGAAATGGGGAGGCATTTTATTGCTTGTTATTACTCTATGTAAATGTAATAATTTATTTACTCTATATAAACCTAATCTAGTAAATGTAAAAATGTGTTTTAATGATTGCACTCGAATATTTTTTTTTAATTTGTTAACATTCATTGACTTTAGTTTTGGATGAAGCACGCATTACATTCAACACATTTTAAAAATACAAATTTGTAACTCAAAATTCAGCATACAAAGGGAAAAAACGATATAATGGAGCAAGACTGCTAAAAGAAATTTAAAATAAATAAAATTAAAGCTGAACATTGCAGAAATAAAAAAAACATCCTAATTTCGTGCAAAATTCATAAATTCAGAATAAAAGAAGTAATGCTTGGAAAAACTGTTGGTTTGCGCGAATATGATCTGAGGGATATCGGATTGTACAGTAATAAAAAAATTATGTGAGTGTGTCTAATACTCAATGTCCTGCGGTGCGTGACGGACATCAAATGAGTAATCCACTCATGGATGGAGGGAAAGGGGGGGAAGGGCAGCCTCTGTTATGATGGAGCCCCCGTAGGTAGAAATCTGACTTAGCTTCGTGCCACTGAAGAAGGAGGACAGTGACTTTTGAGAGGCCTTTTAGGAGGAACTACCCCACACGGTGCCTTAAAAAAAGTTTACAGATTATTTGACTTAATACTCAACAGCGGCGCACGTTATCACTGATCCCCGAAACGTGCATAAAAATATTATTCCAAATATAATAGAAAGAGGGCTTTCACACTTCACGTCCTGAGCCGTTTTATGCACGTCAGACTAGCAATAAACCTTGGATTCGTTCATTCGTACTTTTGCGAGCACGTTGTAGCTGCATTGTAGAAAAGACATACATTACCGGTCGTCATCTTCATGCAGGATGGTGTCATATCTCTCTTTGCACATGAAATCAAGATGTTCATATTGAACACTTTCACTGAAGACCAAGTGATAAGTTGCGGTTGTAAATTTAAGGGGCTGTCATGTTCACCAGACCTCACCCCGGCATATTTTTTGTTGTGGAGATACGTAAAGTCTCGTGTTCGACTGCCACTTTGGAAGGATATGGAAGATCTGGTTCGATTTAAAAATTATATATGTTAAATTACAGTTATATGAGCATTTGGCACTTAACTTCCTAAATTGAAGTTATTGAATTGCACATTGTCTCATTTGCTAAGAAATCACCTCGTTTCTGAAAACAGTGAATAATATTTCTGAATGCAACGGACGCCATTAGAGAATTCTAAATTGAACCTTCCTACAGCTAACTGTACACGTTACAATTGGAATATAAGTTGGCAAAAAACGCCATTAGCGTGTATTAACTTAAAACCAGGAAGCAAAAATGCTAAGAATTATTATTACTTTTTACTCGTTGCTTTTTTAAATTTGTAAAAAAAAAATATTTAGATATATTTGTATAACTGCAAAGAAGTTCAAATTAAAAAACATTTATAGAAAAGTCCTGATGCTAAAGTTATATTATTTTTTACGTAAGAATAATCATCAAATTCTCTTTATCAAGAATGATGCCAAAATGCATCCATCGCCATTTCCTCAACTTCCAGCTAATAAAGTATTTCTAAAGCATACAACGGAGAAAACATCTTGCATCTACATTTTACAATTATTTATTGTGCGAAATCTGGACAAAACTCCCACCAAACAATCCAAACCGATCTCTATATTTAAGAGTCTCCATCTTTTAAAGTAATCACAGTAATAAATGCTGTTAATGAGTTAAATATTTTTGGTCCCGGGTGATTTTTTTTTAGTTTAATTTCTAATTTATAAAAATATTTAGATATAGTTTAGTTATAAATAAGCTGAACAGAAAAATAGAACCTCTGTAGGAGAGACATGTTAAATATGTATTACTCTTTATGCAAGAAAAGTCATCAAATCCTCTTCACCAAGAATGCTGTCAGAAGAAACATTGCCACCGCCATCGCCAATTTCTCATCTACTCACTGTCCCAGCCTTTCTCTTTTTGTACCTTATCGAAAATAGATGTTGGAGAAAACTCCCACCACACAGTCTCAATTGATCACAATATCTAAGGTTTAGGTTTAGTTCGTCGCACTACGGTGATTTTGTGCACACTTTATTCTAATTAGACAGAGACATAAAGTTTAACGAGAATTCCGAACGATTCGTAAGCATCCATGCTACCGCCAGGATTCGATCCTGAAGATTGCGGAACATCTAGCCAATTAGCCATCAAGCCGCCCTCAATATCCAACAATCTGCAACTTTTAAAAATAATAACAATAATAAATGCTGTTAATGAATTAAACGGGAAAAAAAATCAGGTACCAAAAATGCTTAATATCATTTGTCGAACTACAAAACTATAACAATAATAAATGCTGTTAATGAATTAAAAAAAGTCTTTCAAATAAATATACTTGACTTCTAATTTATATAAAAAGAGATTCATTTGTCGGGCTATAAATGAGTTTAACATAAACATAAAACCTCTGTAGGAGAGACGTGACGCTAAATATGTATACCTCTTTGCGACAGAGCAGCCATCAAATCCTCTTCACCAAGAGTGATGCCAGGAGGCCCAGTTTCTCGGCTTCTCGTTGGCCTGGGCCTTTCGGCCGCACCCTGAATAATTAAAGAGCTGCCCATTAACAGTCGGCATTCCTTGATTGGATATCCTGGGCGTTCATCCTGGGGGCGTCGCGGCACTCGGACACTCTGTCTCTGTCGCAGAGGAAATTGCCCCTGCGGCGGATTGCGAGGGCGGGAATGGGAACCGCTTCTAATTGTGCCGAATCATGGGTGCAATAAGATGGGAACACATTTCCCACAATGGGTTCGGGCTCGTTTGGACTTCAGAATCTTGTTTGCATCAGAGCGAAGCGTGCCGGTATCGTTCGAGGTATGGGAATTTCCTAGGTGGAGCAATGCTTCCCACAGATTTCTTTCTGCTCTTGAAAAATAGGTATTTTCTGTAGCAGGGATGGTCGAATTTCTTTGTCTATACACCTCTTCAAGATATTTGTGATTTTATATACCCACCTATTTTATTTTTACTTAATTATAATTGTATAAGATGAGTTTTTTGTTTGTTTATTTTATTACATGAGAAACGATGTATATATTATTTCATTGTCTTAAAGCCATATATTTTATAAACTTAAAAAATGTATTAAGGTTTTAAGTATTTTTCAATTGATCTTCAATTACCCCCCTTTTACTCTCATTTAATTATAATTGTATAAGCATGAGTTTTAGGGTTGTTTATCTCATAATATGTAAAATGGAGTATATATTATTTTATTATCTTAAAGCCAAACCGATGTATTTTTTACTGGGTTCTTATATCACATACATTCAGAAACGATCAATATATAAAATATTAATCTTATTTTATACAAAAAAATAACAATAATCCTTCTTTTTTAAATATATGAAAAAGGAATTCTATAAACTTAAATTTATTAATGTCCTAAATGTTTTTCTATTGATTTTCAATCAACCCCTGATTCCGAATTAACTCTTGACTTCTAACAAGGGTCAAACTCGAACACTTTTGCTGTCATTGTTATATGGTTAATTAATGCCACAAATCATTGAGATTTTGATAATTGTTGACTGAACGTTTGAATTTACATATTTTGCAACGCATAGATATTTAATATTTCGCTCTTTTATAGTTTGCTCTTTTATAATGAACAAATTATTATTTAAAGTATAACAATAAATTAACCCTTTTAATTACTACGTTGAACTATATAAATGGTTATAAAATGGTTCACATTTATTAATATATTATACACTGCACTACATTATAAACCTACCCAGTAAAAAAGTCAGCGTCACGGAGCCAAGTCAGACTTCTACCTACGGGTGCTCCATCGCATCAGAAACTTGCCCCCTTTTTCCTCTCTCCATGGGACCACATAGTGTTAACCCATGGATAACTTATTTTTTTTCGATTATATAAAAATAAATAAATAAATATTATCAAATATTATTATTTATCATACATATATCAAATATTATTTTTTATTATAAGTATTGACTTTTCGAGTAGTTAAAAAATTTAGAACACAAATAATTTATAGGCATATCAGTTGAAATCCGTGGACAAACCTATATTTTTTCGAATATATTCCTATTTAATTGTAAAACCTCCTCAAAAAAATGACATTGTGAAAAATAAATTGTATTTCACATAAAAATAAATACAGAATTAAATATTCTCAGATAATTTGACAGTTGATTAAGAAAGTTTCTTGGCACCTAACAACTAAAAAACATATATTAAACTATGGTTGTACCAAAACAAGAACAACTAATTCACATAAAAATTGAATAAAGATCTCACTCTGTCCCATAGCATCTTACAGTGTTATTTAAATTAATGAAATGTTTCTTTCGAAATATTTCATAGTGGCCTGCATTAAATTAAACAAGGTATAACTATAATAAACTGTTCAAATTTCACGAACAAAAACACCGATAAAACATTTTGTATTGCTGCCTTTCCCAAATCCCAAGTGATGCATTGATTTATCTTCATTTCAGTTCAATGAAAAATTACGTGTTTGTTGTAAATTCTTTTTCACACACGACATCTTCAATTTCTTCTTTTTATTTTATTTTTTAAAATGAAAAAAAAAATGAAAAACAAAAAGGAAAAATAACAGTTGAGGCAATCCTCCGAAGTGGTATAGAAATCTTTATTCATTGCTTCCTTTTGATGGGGGAGAAGGGGGGTGAAATACCGCTATGAAATAGTTGCTTCTATATTTTTTAAGACATTTGTTTTCACATTTCTTCCCGTCGATTCGTTTTTATGATGAGACAATAAAATACCAATTTTTATGGCCTGACAACAAAGAGGGAGAAACACTTAAATTCGCACCAATGCGCTTTGTCCCTCTTTTCTACTTTTTAGTATTAGAGATTTCCTCTTTAGCAGTGTTTTACCCGTCTATGCTTCAGACACTGAATGCGTTTATGTCTTATTTTCTTTCCATTGTTAAGGTTATAACAAATCTCTATTGGATATGAACGGATATTGGTGGGTTAAGAGGTCTTCAAAGTAATATTGGTTTCACATTTGATCTCCGTATCACTTGCAGTTCACGCTTATATTCCTCTAAAACCAGAGAATTCTTTAGAATGTTTTTAAGAACTTTTGAATCATGGCGTTTTGATCCTGTTTAGATGTGGAACCATTAGAACTTAAATTTAAGTTAATTTTTCGCCGAAATATAAATGCACATTTATTTTACTTTTCAACACAAACATTGACCATATATACTTCAGCAAATAATTCCATATAAATTTTGTAGTACCACAAAATATTACATTTTATTTGGGCGACCTTATAATGAAAACAAATTTCATTTGACCCCTCTTTTTCAAATTAGGGATTAAATTTATTACATATCTTTTATCAGTAAAAACATTCACAATGTCTTAGATTTTGCTGCTAATATAATTATTTCATAACGTTACATAAGTATTTTTTTTCTTTATATTAGGGAACTGTTATATATAACTGAAATCTTCCTATTTAAATAATTATCACAATTCTATCAAACTGTATTATACATTAAGGGTATGCTGGTTGACAGAATATTCAAACCTAATTTTTTTTCTTGTTTTGGTATAACGTCTAAACAAAATAATTACGATACAATTATTTTATCATTGGTAATGTATAAACTAAATTCTAAATTTTGTTCTTTTCTGTATTGAATTGAATGCAACAGATAAAACTTTAAGATAAATAACTCAAGATAAATGTTGTTCGAAAATGTTTTTAATTAGTAACGAAAATCAGTAGGGCAATATTTAACAGGCATTAAACAATTTTAAAATAATTTAGTAAATACATGCCCCAATATTCAGAATATTCTTTCTCTCTCTCTCTCTCTCTCTATTTATCCATCTATCTATATACATATATATATATATATATATAAAGCAAGTGTTTGATATTAAAGAAAATAAATCTTCATTCGTTGATAAAAGGTCCGGTTAAAATTACTAAAGGTAAAAAACTGTCATTAGCTTGTGAACAATAATATTTAAAAGATTGATGTAAGGTTTCAAGTTGAATTCTTGAGTATTGATCTAATGTTTATAAAAATTATTGCAATTGTTTGCTGCTCAATACGTAAGTGGTAATTTAAAGATAAGAAAAATAAAGGCGTGATTACTATCACGCTTTATAATAAACTGTCATACAGTGAGTTTTTTTTGCAGTTGTAAAATGGTTGGTGTTGTATTGGACAATGCTACAATGTATTAAATATATTTTACATGCTGATAAGTTTACCGAGTTATACTCTAGACATCATATGAACTGATCAACAAGAAGCTTTATGTTGCTAAATAAATTGCGGCATAGAGCATGTGAAGACCAGCTGAAAAAAAATATCATGGATTCTAACATTAGCTTTTTGATAGAATTCATTCTTTTTCCAGGTATCATCTCAGTATAGATGACACTTGCAAGACAAGAGGGATTCCTTCTCAGGTAGGAATATTCACCTTGAATGGAGAATGTGAACAATATTAAGAAAACTAAAAAAGCAGTTTGTGATGAAAGAATCTATCAGACATTAAAACTATTGGGGGCAATGAGTGACTGACAGATAGTTTAATCGTCAAATTACCTCCTATTATGGAAATGTCATATTTGGAAACTATCATAGTATTGCTGGTGTGCATATGCGTGCAACACAGAGGATAAACCAATGCATTGATTTTGCCCCAAAGCATCGCAGATCTGGTGTGTACATGTAGCATTATTGTGTCCAATAGTACTTTTTTGGCCATAAACAGAAAACTCCATCATCAAAAGCTATCAGGAAGGACTAAAAAGCTAGTGTTTTCATATTTGTCAAGTCTTAAGCTACTGAAAATGTGTGTTGGAGACACAATATCTGAAGGAATCGACCAAATCGATAATTCGGAAACATTACTCTAAAACTTTCTCGTATTATTCAAAAACTGAAAAATATTTTTTCTAAAATATTTTTCTTAAACTATTTTCGGTAAACGGTAAATATTAAACTATTAAATTTCACAAATTGTTACACATATAGCAACATGTGTTTTTACTGACGGTAAACAAAGCTTTTTGATGATATTGCAGAAATTTGATTTGAACTTAAAATAGAATAAACACATGTTTTCAACATTGCATGGCATTTAAAACATAAATTCGATTCATTCAAAAGTGAGATTCATTTTATCTTAAACTCTAATTACTACATAATTTTGCAATTATGTTTAAAACATGCACAAAGTAAAAGTAACGAAATTTCTATTTTATGCAATTAGAGCTCTTTATGTACACTGGCGTAAGAATATCTTAAAATCTTTTCAGTCACTTAATTACCCACAATTTCGTTACAGTACTCATCAGCGTGATTGTTTTTGACACTGCTTTCTTGGTGTTGGAGTCTTTTAGCGAAATATTATATGTCACTTTAAATTACATTTTCTACAAAGGATACTAATCTGTTAATAAGTCAGTTGAATTCATGCATTGTACATAGAACGTATATGGAAATGGTTATACCGAGCATTTACAGACGTGAAGACCAAATTGCACAATAGCATAATTTAATGAAAAGTAACTAATCTAATGTAATAAAAGGTAAGCGAGGAATTTGATATGCGACTTTGCATTGATTAAATAACTGTTGTAGTATCTAGGCTTGCTTTTGAAACAAACAGAAAATTCATTAGTCGTTTTCTTTTTGCTGATTGTTAATATTAATGGCAGAAAAGTTGACTTATATGTTTAGATTACACAAAATAGACTTACATAGAACTTATTTTAGCAATTCATAAATTTAACAATGGGATTTGCGACTTTACATTGATTAAATAAGTATTTGGGTTGTTTTTGAAATAAACAAACACAATATTTATTATTAAAATATTTTCTATTTACTATCTATTAATATTAATAGCTGAAAAGGCTATTTACATGATCCAAATAAACTTGCAATTTGAACAAATTTTGGCAATCTCCTAAATTGAAAAGTATGGCATGTGATTTTACATAGATTAAATATGTATAGAAGTATTTAGGTAGTTGTGTAAATAAATAAATGCAAAATTTATTAGTAAAAGGTAACTAACTATTTACTATTTGTTAATACTAATGTCTGAAAAGGTTATTTACATGATCGAAACAAACTTGCAATTTGAACAAATTTTGGCAATTTCTTAAATTGAAAAGTATGGCATGTGATTTTGCATAGATTAAATATGTATAGAAGTATTTGGGTAGTTGTGTAAATAAATAAATGCAAAATTTATTAATGAAAGGTAACTAACTATTTACTATTTATTAATATTAATAGCTGAAAAAGCAATTTACAGGATCCAAACAAACTTGCAATTTGAACAAATTTTGGCAATCTCCTAAATTGAAAAGTATGGTATGTGATTTTACATAGATTAAATATGTATAGAAGTATTTGGGTAGTTGTGTAAATAAATAAATGCAAAATTTATTAGTAAAAGGTAACTAACTATTTACTATTTGCTAATACTAATGTCTGAAAAAGTTATTTACATGATCGAAACAAACTTGCAATTTGAACAAATTTTGGCAATCTCCTAAATTGAAAAATATGGTATGTGATTTTACATAGATTAAATATGTATAGAAGTATTTGGGTAGATGTGTAAATAAATAAATGCAAAATTTATTAGTAAAAGGTAACTAACTATTTACTATTAAACTAATGTCTGAAAAAGTTATTTACACGATCGAATCAAACTTGCAATTTGAACAAATTTTGGCAATCTCCTAAATTGAAAAGTATGGCATGTGATTTTACATAGATTAACTATGAATAGAAGTATTTAGGTAGTTGTGTAAATAAATAAATGCAAAATTTATTAGTAAAAGGTAACTAACTATTTACTATTTATTAATATTAATAGCTGAAAAAGCAATTTACAGGATCCAAACAAACTTGCAATTTGAACAAATTTTGGCAATCTCCTAAATTGAAAAATATGGTATGTGATTTTACATAGATTAAATATGTATAGAAGTATTTGGGTAGATGTGTAAATAAATAAATGCAAAATTTATTAGTAAAAGGTAACTAACTATTTACTATTAAACTAATGTCTGAAAAAGTTATTTACATGATCGAAACAAACTTGCAATTTGAACAAATTTTGGCAATCTCCTAAATTGAAAAATATGGTATGTGATTTTACATAGATTAAATATGTATAGAAGTATTTGGGTAGATGTGTAAATAAATAAATGCAAAATTTATTAGTAAAAGGTAACTAACTATTTACTATTAAACTAATGTCTGAAAAAGTTATTTACACGATCGAAACAAACTTGCAATTTGAACAAATTTTGGCAATCTCCTAAATTGAAAAGTATGGTATGTGATTTTACGTAGATTAAATATGTATAGAAGTATTTAGGTAGTTGTGTAAATAAATAAATGCAAAAATTTATTAGTAAAAGGTAACTAACTATTTAATATTTGTTAATACTAATGTCTGAAAAGGTTATTTACATGATCGAAACAAACTTGCAATTTGAACAAATTTTGGCAATCTCTTAAATTGAAAAGTATGGTATGTGATTTTGCATAGATTAAATATGTATAGAAGTATTTGGGTAGTTGTGTAAATAAATAAATGCAAAATTTATTAGTAAAAGGTAACTAACTATTTACTATTTATTAATATTAATAGCTGAAAAAGCAATTTACATGATCCAAACAAACTTGCAATTTGAACAAATTTTGGCAATCTCCTAAATTGAAAAGTATGGTATGTGATTTTACATAGATTAAATATGTATAGAAGTATTTGGGTAGTTGTGTAAATAAATAAATGCAAAATTTATTAGTAAAAGATAACTAACTATTTACTATTAAACTAATGT
>BPLQ01001750.1:0-27327 GCA_021605075.1 Caerostris darwini | reverse complement strand
ATTCTAATAAGATTCTTTAATTAGAAGGATCGGAAATATTACTTTTTGAATCGCATTTGGGGGCTGCTTTTGCACAGCAATATATCAAAAAGTAAATGTTTAAATTTTTAAAAAATTAAATTGTGTATAACGTTTAAAAAGCGTTATACACAGTTTAGTCAAAGCATTAAAATAAATAGGACCAAGATCTCGTACGTGAAATGCCTTTTCCAAGTGTTAAATAATTAAACAGATCAGAGTAATGTTGTTTGATACTTAAAGATTTTTTTTAAAGTTCACAATTCTTTATGCATATTTGAATTACAAAAAAAAAAAAAAAAAAAAAAAAAGTAAAATTTTCAAAGTTGATTTGACAGATACAGATTCTGAATACTAAAAATGCTATAAATGAGGAAAAATCGCCAAAAAGTAATACAAATAAGGTATGCAAATGAGGTCTTTTGTATATAATTTCTCTTTTTCTAAGGCAAATATTGAAATACTTCTGTTTAGTTTGTACAGCTAATTTCATAGATCGTTAACATTTTCCTGTATTTTCAAGATATTTTAGATGTATTACACAAGATGTATGCAATAAATATAATAAGAACACCAAAGATATTTGGATTAATTCTTGATTGATTGATTAGATTTAAATTATTTTTAATTATTAGGGAAAGTATCAAAATTTAAAAAAACTCGTTCATTATCATATCTAGTGAAATGGGTTTAATTTTTATTTCCTGACTAATCATTTTGCCTGCAATTAATAAATGGAAATTCGTGGTAAATTTACAACAATTGATTTTTAAACCAGACCCCAGCAAGTTATAATTACAAAAATGCTTGATACTGTTCCACGATTGGAATAATGGAAATTAATTCTAATATGAAAAATGATTGAACACCAGCTAATTAAACTTCGTAATGGAATAATTTTTTTTTCATTTAATATTATCTTAGAAATGGAGAAATTACAAGTATTTTTTCAATGTTTCTTCTATGTCTCTTATTCAATTGAAAAATATGCTAAAATTAATGTACGGACTGTGATGGACTAGTTTATCCGTAGACATTCTAGGATATATTGCTATCATGAAAAAATCCGGTACTGCTAAATTCATTTCGTTTTTGCTTAATGGAATCTAGAAAACATTCAAATTAATACAAAATGTTTACAAAAAATACTAATTAATAGTGTATTAAAAATTCACTAGTTTTGAATTAATATTCCAAATACAGAATAGAATCTGAAAAAGGAAACAATTGACCTGATTACAAAATCTGTATTGTAAGTAATTTATTGTTCTACTTTAATCCCTCGCTCATTCTGTTAAAATGTCTAGTTAACTTTTAGATAATTTATTTTCTGATTAGAGGTTGGTCAATATTTATAAAAATTCAGGACAGAGAAAATGCATCTTTATAACATAAAATATTACATCTTATTTACATTATGTTTTTTAAATATTTTTTTGCAAGAAAATAAGAATTTATAAATATTTTTTGGAAAAATTTTGTTTTAGAATTCTGACCAAAGATTTTTTTTCGGAAAATAATAAAAAATCCTGAAATCCAATCCATACAATTATTTTTTATTACTGCAATTAATACAAATTATTGTGCATTTCTAATTTTTAATGGATGTAAATTTATGGGAATATTATAAAACTATTGCTTTGCTATCACCGAATTGTATACATCACATTTTGAACACTTACACAAAAATTGTTAACCAACTGCATAAAATAGAAACTAAAGTTTGCAGTTAATTACACTTTTAAGAATATCTTAATGTATGTAGATCATTTACCTGTATTTGTAAAATGTAGTCAATGTTCTATTATAAAAGTTGCTTTGTCAAAGTCACTGTAAAACTTGTCAACTAGTCGGCTATTTAATATACTGACTACAGCATGGTTTCACCCTACACGTGTTAAAAAAAGTAATTGGAAAATTTGGCGTCAAGTAAACAAATTGTTTGGCGAAAATCAAAAATTCAGTTAAACTTGCGTTTTAGGGATTATATATTTTTCTCTTATTTACTTGGCAAATACAAAATCATGCCAAATCGCTGAGCATGCGCAATACACCAGTATCAAAGAGTTGAACTACTATAGCCGTTGTAGAAAGGTAAGTTGCATCAAATTCTATAAAAGTGAATGACAAAATCATTTTGTTATCAAAGCTGAAAATTGTTGATTGTTGCTATGAGCGCGATTAAGTAACAGTGATATATATATAATTTCACTCCAAAATCTTTCACAAGTTTAGTTTTTATTCAATGAAAACCAAGGAGGTAGGGTAAATAAACCAACCAATGGTTTCAAACCAATTGGTTCAAACCCACCATTTCAAGATATGTCACTATTGTACTCGAAGTTCTCAATGGAATGATCTCCCAAAAGTGTATCATAAGTTCTGAAAGACAGCTTATTGTCTAAAGTCACTACTAAAAATACATCGAATATATGTAGATCATCCGATAAAGCAAATTAATTATATGAACCGGCCACTTTGATACATCCAGAGAACTGGTAAATACGAAAGTTACCGCGAGAATTTCGATTATAGCATCCCTTTACGAGGAAATATCCCAAACCTATTCTACCTCATAAGATTCTCACTGATGTAAGTATCATTAGAATCCATTGATCTAATCTCCAGTTCCTCTTCCACACTGACAAATTCACCATCGTTTAGCTATATGTAATATATTCTCAAATTCCCCCCACTTGTCTCATTCTTGCCGATTTTAATTCTCATTATCCCATTTTTGGTTCAAGCTCTTCAAATAACTCTTTTGACACTTAGATCATTTAGATTCTTAATGATAATTTAGATATTCTAAATACCATTACACCGACTGATATTATTTATTCATCATCTCTTGTTGATCTCTTCATTCCCAGTACAGATATATATCCGAATATTTTTTTTTTAATCTTTATTCTCTCAGACTCTTTCAACTAAATAATAATGGAAAAAAATTGTAGACAGACAATTTTGTGACCTGAACTTCATTTTCTTAAAGAACAATAGAATGTCACTTGTACATTTGTGTCTACAGTCTTTCCTGTCCAACACTTTAAACTACGTTAAGAAAACTACAGAATCTCTCATCAACCAAAACTTCCTTGGTGGAACACACAATGCAATATATTTTTACAAGATAAAATAAACTTTCGTATCAATTGCGCACTCAACTTTCCCGCGTTAGCGGCTTAATGGCCAATTGTCTTGCACTGAAGCCTTTGGTTGCAGGTTCGAATTTGGCAATGGCATGGATATTTGTTAATGGTTCGGAATCCACTTTAAACTGCATATCCCAGGTCGTTTAACCGTAGTTCGTCCAAAATGAACGTACAGAGACAAACCAAATTTCCCGAAATCTTTCGATAGCATAGCAGAAGACTTTTTTCAGACATTATAGCTTAATATCA
Organism: Caerostris darwini; assembly: GCA_021605075.1. Classification (NCBI taxonomy): domain Eukaryota; kingdom Metazoa; phylum Arthropoda; class Arachnida; order Araneae; family Araneidae; genus Caerostris; species Caerostris darwini. The sequence continues at coordinate 23,905 of BPLQ01001750.1, read as the reverse complement.
AAACTTGAAAGATAAAATTGAGATTCAATTAGAGTTTCTACTGTCTATAAAGGAAAAATTATCAAAACTATTCAAAATAAAAATAATCATCGCGTCAGAGACAAGATCATTTGTAATATTACTAATCACAAATCCGACTCAACATGCAAATCCTTTGGCATCCCACTTCAATAAACCCTTCGACAAACAATTTATTAACCTTGATATTTGAGACGTTTTCTTTCATTGCTATTGTAGGCCTTTTATATTCGATGAATTACAAGCTGCTATACGCGCTGCTCCCAATGCTTCCCCAGGCAGTGACGATATTCCCGTTAAATTAATTTAAATCCTTTACCGTCACTATCATCAACTATATCATATTTATGATTACATTTGATTGGCAGGCAGTACCCAAAACGGTATATTGGAAATTTTTTATACCATTTTTTACCTCTCACCGTCCAATTGCCTTAGTTTCCGTTTTAAGCAAAATCTTTGAACGCATTGTACTCAAGAGAATCATTCATTTTCCAGTTCTCGGTAGATTCAATCATTATCACTCCAGCTTTGTTCCTCGCAAGAAATGTGTCACTTTGTCACTTCATAAGATCACCGGCTCTTAAAATTACTAAGAATTGTTTCGTATTTTTTAAATTAGACATTTCTATGACTTATGATTCTGTTCGGAGAGATGATTTAAGATATAAAAATGTAATCATTTGTATTCTGTCAAAGTATGCCCATGATACAAAGTTCAATCCTTTTGAATGCTTCTTTTATGTTGGTGCAATTTGGATAGCAAGTAGCACTTATTTGTATGCTTATATTGCATTTGTATTTATAGTATTCATATATAAATTCGTAAGATTTGCCTTAAACATTGTACATTTGATCATAAATCAGTTTAATTGCTTAAAAGGTGAATATTATAAATACAGAGTTTATTGCATTCTCTAATAATTACAAATTGTCTTATCATTTAATTAACTTTACTACTTCATACAAAATTTACTTCATCTGAAAAAAAGCATTTACTTTGACAATAATGAAAAATAGAATCTCGGGAAAAACAAGCTTTCTAAAAATGTCATTATTATATGGCTTAGTATAATTTAAATAAAAAAAAAAGTCTCCGAAATTTTATTTATTATATTTTATTACGAAATATAAAAACATTTTCTACTTCGCATATAAATACATTATCAAACACATTTATTTTACTTTATTTTTTAACATCTTAATTTAAAGTACTGTATAAGTTTAATCATCAAATTGAAGAGTTCAATGTTATATTAAACGCTTAAATTATTTCAATATTACAAAAAATAAAAATAGCAGATGACATTTATAAATAGTGCATTTCCATATCAATCACAGCTCTATATTTTAAATATTAACTGAATGAAACAGTGCTCGAGTAAGAATTAAAAAAATTGCAACACGTAAGTGACTACTTGACCACATATTCTTGGAATGAACTATCCTCGAAAACCAAAATATATTTTGAATTTGGTACCAATTACAGTAAGTCAGTTTCCAATATTTTTCAGTGTGTAATATTTTTTTTTTTATATATATCGATGTTAAAAATTAGAAAAAATGCCATTTTGTATCGTTTTCCATCTTTTAATCTGTACAAAATCATTGACCAAATTATTTGATCCCTTAATCTTTGATATTACCTAATGCGTGTTCATAAAAAGTTTCATCTAAATCATCTTGTGACACTTCCTTCTATACAAATTAAATTTGCATAAGAATGAACCAAATATTACATTCAATCTATTTAAATAATAAAATTTTCTATTTTATTCTACAATACAGATAAAGGTCATCTGTTCTAAATTTGCCATCTAATATTTGAGTAACTCCAATTTCTTTTTAAACACAAGGCAAGTAAATATAAATCCTTCATTTAAGATTTAAAATACAATTATATTTCATATACTGAAATAGACTTAATTACTAGGAAAGACAATAACGTAAAAATCCAGAAATTGTGAATTATAAGAACTGCGACTAGAAACACTATTCACTTGAGAAGGATCATCTAAAAATTGCCAAAATCCTAAAGTATCACTTAAACTCATAGATTGCAGAAATGTTTCGACAACCTTATTTACCGTTTTGGCAATGAATGAAACGGTTGTTTCCTCAGATGTTTCATAAAAGAATTCGTATGTTTCACGTGTACGCCGAACAATTCTAACAACAGTAACAAGAGTATCTACGGACTTCTGTAAGCAGGTGTTTTCATCATCTTCCTTGCGGAATTTTCCTTGCAACAGGCACATCGTAGAATCCTGCACCATCTCTGCCGTCTGAAAATCTTCATAGGCCCAATCACAACTCTGTACTATCGCTCTTTTAAATGCCCGTTCATTCAGAGAACCTTCCTGTCTTAGTCTGACATATTTTAAGGTAGTCATCGTTCTATACGAAGAAAAAAGTTTATTAAAAAAATTAAGCCTAAATAAGGTAAATACTCTTTACATAAAGCTCTACTTTCAAATACTAAAATTTATTCTTGTATAGAAACTCATGCATTTATCTACAAAATTACTGATAGGTTTTTTTATTGTTAATACACTGGTGTGCAAAACTTAAACAACAATGTAAAAATTTAGCAGATAGCCATGAAATTGCAGAAAAGGATGTCTGGATATCAGTACAATGAACACGTAAGTCAGTAGAAACGTCATGCGTATGCATATCAGAAACGAAACGTCGGAGGCGACGTGAGCGTACGCAAAACGCGTGATGTCAGTGCTCGCAGCTCAACAGTAGAATAAAAGGAAGGACGGAGACGCAATTCAACATATTCGCTGGAAGTGCAGGGAGTCAGTTCGTGAAATATGACTAGAAGAAATCACCAGGACGACTTCACACGTGGAAGAATGATCGGAAAGCTGGAGGAGGGGCGTACTGTCACCAGTGTAGCTGCAGAGTTCGGAATCAACAAAAGTGTCGTTTCGCGCGCTTGGAAAGCGTTCCAAACCACAGGTACAGCTGTTAGAAAGGTTGGTGGTGGCCGCCCGAGGAAGACAACTGCAGGGGATGACCGATATATCGTCCTGCAGGCGAAAAGAGGCCGACAGCAGTCAGCAAGCGCCATTGCTCAGCAACTCTGTACAGCAACTGGACGACAAGTGTCGCGGTTCCTTCTTCAAAATTTTTATTATTTATTTTTAAATTATAATAAGAAAAATACAGAATCTCTCATTGGTGGAACACACAATACAAAAGACTTTTACAAGCTAAAATAAACATTCGTAGAAATCGTGCACTCAACTATTCAGTGTCAGTGGTATAATGTAAAAGTGCTTAGAATTGTGACTTATTGTTCCAGAGGCTTCAGGATCGAATCCTGGCAGTGGCGTGAATGTTTGTTAATGGTTCGGAATCCACTTTAACCTGAAGGTCCTCATTTTTGTAGCCCTAAAATGTAAAAAATAAACGTACAGTGACAAATCAACTGCCCTGCGATCTTTGGATTCCAACTTCCGCAAACAAAAACCTTTCTGTCAGGCATCATCGCTTAATATTACAGCTTAAAAGATAATTTTTGAGATTCAATTTGTGCTTCTAATGTCTATAATGGAATAAATATTAAAACAGAAATTATCTTCTCGTCAAAGATAAGATCATTTTTACTAATGCTAATCACAAATCCGACTCAACATGCAAATCCTTTGGCATCCCACTTCAATAAACCCTTCGACCAGCAATTTAATAACCTTGATAATTCAGACGTTTCTCTCCTCTCTATAGAAGGCCCTTCATATTCGGTGAATTACAAGCTGCTATACGCGCTGCTCCCAATACTTCCCCGGGCAGTGACGATATTCTTGTTAAATTAATTTAAATCCTTCACCGTCACTATCTTCAACTATATAATACTCATGATTGCATTTGACTGACCGGCAGTGTCCCAAAATGGTACAAATAGTTCCAATATTCAAATCAAACAAAGATATCCCTTCCATTACCTCTCACCGTCCAATTGCCTTAAATTCAGTTTTAAGCAAAATCTTTGAAAGCATTTTACTCAAGAGAATCCTTCATTTTCCAATTCTAGGCAGATTCGATCATTATCACTCCAGCTTTATTACTTTTAAGAAATGTGTCACTTTGTCACTCCATAAGATCACCGGCTCTTAAAATTGCCGAAAGAATTGTTTAGTATTTTTTAAATTCGACATTTCCACGACTTGTTATTCTGTTCGGAGAGATGATTTAAGATATAAAAATATAATCATTTGTATATGATGTCAAGGTATACGCATGGTACAAATTTCCAGCGTTTTGAATGCTTTCTTCATGGTGGTGCAATTTGGATCGCGAGCAGCACTTATTTGTATGTGTATATTGCATTTGTATTTATAGCATTCATACATTCGTAAGTTTGTGTTATTTGATAGCATTGCGTTTTTTATTGCAAATCCGTTTTAATTGTTTAAAAGGTGAATATTATAGATACAAAGTTTATTGCATTCCCTAATAATTACAAACTGTCTTATCAATTAACTTGGATTACTACTTCATACAAAATTTAGTTTAATTGAAAATAAATCTCTTTCATTCACTTGGAAAATAATGATAAATAGAATCTTGCAAAAAAAATAAATAATAATAATCTGCATTTGTATACTTTAAATTAAAAAAAAACGATTTAAAATGTTTTTGATTATGATTGAGTATATATTATAGAAAATTGTTCTTCTTCGCTTATAAATAAATTTTCAAAAATTAATTTTACTTTATTTTTTTAAATCTTAATTTAAAAGAACTGCAGAAGTTTAATCATCAATTGAACAGTGCTATGTTTTATTAAACGCTTATATTATTTCCAGGTCATAAAAAAAATAGCATATGACGTTTATCGATAGTACATTTGCATGTCTATCAATAATTTAATGATAGAGTGTTGAGGTAAATATTTAAAAAATTGCGATGCAAAAATGAATACTTCATCACATATACTTGCAATGAACTCTCCGAGAAAACAAAAATATGTTTTGAATTTGACACCATTTACAGTAATTCGGTTTACAATGTTTCAGTGGGCAATATTTCTTTTTTTATGTATCTCCACGTTAAATATTGGAAACAGACACAAAATGGTGTTTTTACTATCTAATAAGCTGTACCAAATCACTGTCAAACTTGTTTGATCCCTTAATCTCTGATATTACTTAATGCGTATCCAAAAGAAATTAGTTTTTTTAATTAAATTTTTTTATAAAACTTTTAATACACAATGTAAGAAATATGCGTGTTTATCTAAATAAAAAAAAAACACAATTTCACGTTCATTTGCAGTTATGGAGGAGCTATAGTAAGGGGTATATATTAGATGCTGCAGTAACTTGAAAAACATCCTATTGTAATGTTCTTTTATTTCTGAAATTCATTATACATAATGGAACATATTTAGATAAAAAGCTGGATCTATAGAATCTTGTGGAACTTTCTTCTAAACAAACTTAATTCCAATAAGAATTGTCGTAGGATATTAAAATAATTCAGTTGACATAACAAAATTTTGTAATTTTTCCTGCATTAACGACAAGGATAATCTATTTTAAATTTGCAATCTTTCCCTCAGAGTAACTCAAAATTTTTTTTAAATCACGAGGCAAGTAACTAAATATAAATCTTTTATTTAAGACAAAATACAATTCAGTATTTCCTTCTCTGATATATATCAAATATTTGAAGACAAAACTGATATATTCCACAATTTGTGAAGTAGGATAAGGCATGAAAAATTGATCGCCATTTTCTCGAGAAAGATGCCACTCCTCTAAATCTCTCCAAAATTTCAAACTATTATTAAACCCATAGATTGAAGATATTTTTCGACAACTTTATCTACCACTTTGGCAATGAATGAACAGAATGTTTCCTCAAAATCTTCAGGCAACTTTCATAATACAGTTTGTGTATTTCACGTATACGGCGAACAATTCTACCAACAGTCATAAGAGTATCTACGGACTTCCGTAAGCAGGTGTTTTTATCATCTTCCTTGCGGAATCGTCCTTGCAACATGCGCATCGTAGAATTCTGCACCATCTCTGCAATCTCAAAATCTTCATAGGCCCAATCACATTTCTGCACTGTCGCTCTTTTAAATGTCCGTTCATTCAGAGAGCCTTCTTCTCTGAGTCTGATATACTTTAAAGGTATTCATCGTTCTGCATGAAGAAATTGAAAATTTATGAATAAGTTAAGCATCAATAAGATAAATACTCTTTACATAGAGCGCTACTTACAAATATTAAAAGTATTCTTGTATAGAAACCCGTGAATTTATCTGCAATATTACTGATTGGTTTACTTATTAATAATAAAAAGATATACATGTGTATTAGAAGTTCTTATACTACACATAAAATGTAAGCATATTACCCCTGTTACAAATTTAAATGGTTTGAACACTTTTTACGTTTTAGTTTAATAATTAATTTAATAGGTAATATTTAATTAATAGTTAATTTAATAGTTAAAGTTTCTAAACATTTTTAAACATTTCTTAAAACAGTGGATTGAAATTAAAGTTGATTTGGCCAACAGTCAATATCCTGAATACTGAAAGTGCTGTAAATGAAAGAGAAATCGCTATAAATTAGTACAAATAAGGGTTTTGGTATATTAATCTTCTTTTTGTAAGATAAATATTTGAATACTTCTAGTATAGTTAATTTCATAGAACGTAAACATATTCATGTATTTTGAAGATATTTCAGATGTTTTACACAAGATGTATGCGTTAAATATAATATGAAGATCAATGATTAATAGATTAATCCTTGTTCAAAAGACTTTTTATGGTGAATTATTGATTAGATTTAAGTTATTTTTAATCATTGGGAAAATATCAAAATTTAAAGAAAACATTCAGTAGTATATCCAGTGAAATTAATTTTATTTTTGATTTCCTGAAAAATCATTTTTTAGATATTAATAAAAGAAAATTCGTAGTAAATTTAGAACAATTCATTTTCAAAATAGACTACAGCAAATTGCACTTAAATAAAAATTGAGTATAAAAGGATTGGAATAAAAGAAAATATTTCCGTTATGAAAAATAATTAATTAATACCAGATAAAATAACTTTCGTCGAACTACTTTTTGTTCATATAACTTCTCCTTAATGTCTCAGATAACAATGTTTTTTCAATGTTTCTTATCCAATTGAAACAATATTCCTATTTTCATCTATGCTAAATCTATCGTACGTACCGTTATAGGCTGGTTATCTTTCGATGATGAAAATAACGGCTAAACTCATTTTGGTTTTGTTTAATTTAATCAACCAATTAATGGAATCAATTAATTAGAAAATAATCAAATTATGACCGGACAGGTTTAAGAAAAATAGTAAGTTACAGTATTTATAAAATTTACTGATTTTGGAGGAATATTCGAAATAAGCAAATGTATCTGAAAAAGAAAACAAATGGCATGATTGCAAAATCCTGTATTGTAAATAGTTTATTGTTCTACTTTAATCCCTAACCCATTCTGTTAAAGGTTTTAGTTTAACTCTTAGATCACGCATTTCTCTTATTAGAGAATCGACAATATTTATGTTAACTTTAAACGTTCACGACAAAGGAAATGCATCTTTATACCATAAAATATTACGTCTCATTTACATTTTTATTTCAAGAAAACAAGAACATACCAACAATTTTTGAAAAAGTTTATACTGCGAACGAAGTAATCGACGAAATAAGTAACTAAACATAAATCCTTTATTTAAGATTTAAAATACAATGGTATTTCATTTACTGAAATATACTCAAATAATTGAAGACAAATCTGATATATTCCAGAATTTGTGAAAGAGGATAAGGTTTGGGAGTACGATCAACATTTTCTCGAGAACGATCAAACCAATCATCTAACCATGTCACCTTTCTGCACTATCACTCTTTTAAATGGCCGTTCATTTAGAAAGCCTTCTTCTCTGAGTCTGATATATTTTAAGGTATTCATCGTTCTATATAAAGAAAATGAAAATTTATAAATAAATTAAGAAATTATCTGAAGGAGAAAACAATTGACATGATTGCAATATCCTGTATTGTAAATAGTTTATTGTTCTTCTTTAATCCCTCACCCATACTGTTAAAGTGTTTAGTTAACTCCTTGATCACACATCTTTCTTATTAGAGAATCAACAATATTTATGTTAATTTTAAACATTCATGACAGAGGAAATGCATCTTTATACCATAAACTATTACGTCTCATTTATGTTTTTAGGATTTTCTATGTTTTTATTTCTAGAAAACAGGAATATACCAACAATTTTTGAAAAAGTTTTGTTTTCGAAATACAGAACATCAATTTTCCTCCACAGACTAAAAAGTAATTACAAAATAATTAAACTCGAATTCATACTAATGCTTTTTACTATTTAAACTTCAATTCATACAAATTAGTGCATATTTTTTTTTGAAATTATAAAAAATTCTAATTCAATGCTTTGCTATTATCGAGTTGCATACATGTTACATTTTGAACACTTTCACAAAAATTGTTAACCAGCTATCTAAAATAGAAACTAAAGTTACACTTTAGTTAATTTTAGTTAATTACACTTTTGAGAATATTTTTATGAATGTAAATTATTTACCTGTTTTTTAAAATGCAGTCAATGAAATATTTGAAAAGCTGCAAAGTTGCTTTGTCAAAGTTATGACTGTAAAAACTTGTCAGTTATTTAATACACTCACTACTGCATGGTTTCAACATCCACGTGTTAAGAAGTTAATCGGAAAATGTGCGGCAAAGTAAAGAAATTGTTGGCGAAAACCACAAATGCAGTTAAACAGAGTTTTCGTATTATATATATTTTTCATTTTCTTACTTGGCAAATAAAGAATCACGCCAAATTGCCGAGCATGCTTAATACACCACCAGTATCAAAGAGTTGAACTACTATAGCCGTTTTAGAAAGGTAAGTTCACTCAAAGTCTACAAAAGGTTATCATCCTGTTATCAAAGTTGAAAATTGTTAATTGTCGCTATAAGCGCGATTAAGTAACCGTAACATATATAATTGCATGCTGAAATCTCGAGAATATCAGGGGAAAACCAGCGTCTTCGCATCACACCCCTATTTTTACCGAAATTTTGAACGAAAACCTCCCAAAGGGCAAATCCGGTCAGTTCTTATCCAACTTTCTTCTCCACATCCACGCGCTGGAGCTCAGTACCACAGGCTTCAGGTTCGAAATGTGGCGGTGGCATGGATGTTTGTTAATGATTCGGAATCCATATTAAGCTGTAGGTCCCGGTTTGTTTAGCCCTAGTGTGCACAAAATGGTCGTACTGAGACAAACCCAAACTCCCGCGACCTTTGGATACCATACAAGAAATTTTTGTCAAACATTGTCTTTTAATATCACAACTTAAAAGTTAAAATTGAATTTCTATTTGAATTTCTAATGTCTATAATGGAAAAATTATCAAAACTCTTCAAAACAGAAATAATCATCTCGTCAGAGACATGATCGTTTGTACTAAATCTAATCACAAATCCGGCTCAACATGCAAAACCTTCGGCATCCCACTTCAATAAACACCCCGACAAACAATTTGTTAACCTTGATCTTTGAGACGTTTTCTGTCATCGCTATTGTAAACCCTTTATATTATGTAGCTGTTCTGTCATCGCTATGTAGGCGCTGCTCGCAATACTTCCCCAGACAGTGACGATATTCCACTAAATTAATTTTATTCTTTTACCGTCACATTCTCTATATAATATTTTTTGATTACATTTAACTGGCCGGCAGTATCCCAAAATGGTACAAATATTTCCAATAATCAAAGACATCACTACCATAACCTCTCACCGTCCAATTGTCTTAATGTAAGTTTTAAGCAAAATCTTTGAGCGCATTGTACTCCAGAGAATCATTCATTTTCCAGTTTTCGACAAATTCAATCATTATCATTACAGCTTTATTCCTTTTAAGAAACGTGTCCCTTGAAAAGATTGCCAACCGTTTTTTTTTTTAAATTAGACATTTCTACAACTTATGATTCTGTTCAAAGGCTCATAAATTGCCAATTTTTTTTTTTTCAATATTGCCAATAAAATTCGTTTTAAGCAAAATCTTTGAGCGCATTGTATTTTTTTTTCCAAAAATTAATCATTAGAAAAACATTTTTATAAAATAACTACGACTTTTTCTTATGATTCTGTTCGGAAATATGTTTTAAGATATAAAAAAGGAATAATTTGTATTCTGTCGAGGTATACGCATGATACAAATTTCCAGTCTTTTGAATGCTTCCTTCATGGTGGTGCAAATTATATAGCAAGCAGCACTTATTTGTATGTGTATATTGCATTTTTATTTATAGTATTCATACATTCGTAAGTTTGTGTTAATTGAAAACACTATATTTTTTTTTTTGACAAATCAGATTTAATTGTTTAAAAGGTGAATATTATAAATACAGAATTTATTGCATTCTCTAATAATTGCAAACTGTCTTATCAATTAACTTTCATTACTACTTCCTACAAAATTTATTTTAATTGAAAAAAAAATCTCGGGCATTTACTTTTACTATAATAAAATATAGAATCTTGCAAAAAAAAAAAAAAAAAAAAAAAAAAAAAAAAAAAAAACACAATTATATTGCTTAATATAATTTAAATAAAAAAAAAATATAAAAAAATTTTTATTTGTAATTTAATGCAAATTATAGTAAATTGTTCTACTTTGCTTATGTATAAAGCACTTTTTCCATCTGTACACTTAAGTGCTTACGCTTATTAAGTGCTGTAAAAGTTAAATCATCAGTTGAAGAGTGCTATGTTCTATAAAACGTTTAAATAATTTCAATATCACAAAAAATAAAAATAGCAGATGACGTTTATAAATAGTGCATTTCCATATCAACCACTGCTCTATATTTTTAAATATTAAGTTAATGAAACAATGATCAGGTAAATATTAAAAAAAAAAAATTGCAATGCAAAATATGACTACTTGATCACATATTCTTGGAATGAACTCTCCGAGAAAAAAAAAATATATTTTGAATTTGACACCATTTACAATAAGTCAGTTTTCAATATTTCAGTGGGCAATATTTTTTTTTTCCTGCATCTCAATGGTAAAAATTGGAAGACACAAAATGGCATTTTTCTATCTTATAAATTGTACCAAATCAATGACCAATTTGTTTGAACCTTTAATCTTTGATATTACCTAATGCGTATCCATAAAACATTTATTTTTTTTTAATTAAATGTTTTTATTAATCCTTCATATACAAAGTAAGAAATATGTGCGTTTATCTAAATCAGAATACCTTCAAAATACCAAATTCTTGTTCAGTTCTTGAACATAGTGATGGAGGAGGTATTGTAAGGGGTATACTAGATGCTGCAGTAACTTGAAATACATCCTATCATATTTTCTTTTATTTATAAAATTCATTATACATAAAAAAAATATTTAGAGAAAAAGCTGGATCTAAACAATCTGGTGGCACTTCCTTCTATACAAATTAAATTTGTAACAATTGCCGTATGATATAAGATAAATCTATTTAAATAACACAATTTTATATTTTATTCTGCATTAACGATAAGGGTCATCTGTTCTAAATTTGCCATCATAATCTTAGAGTAACTCAAAAAATATTTTTAATAACGATACAAGTAACTAAACATAAATCCTTTATTTAAGATTTAAAATACAATGGTATTTCATTCTTTAAAATGGTAAATGTTTAAATAGATTTAAATAGTTGAAATGGTATGGACAAATCTGATATATTCCAAAATTTGTGAAAGAAGATAAGGTTTGGGAATAGGATCAACAATTTCTCCAGAATCATCTAACCAATCATCTAAATCTCGCCAAAATTTCAAACTATTACTTAAACCCATAGATTGAAGATATTTTTCGACAACTCTATTTACCACTTTGGCAATGACTGAACAGTTTGTTTCCTCGGCTTTTTCATATAAATGTGCATAATGCGATTTATGCTGTTCACGTGTACGACGAACAATTCTACCAACAGTAATAAGAGTATCTACGGACTTCTGTAAGCAGGTGTTTTCATCATCTTCCTTGCGGAATCGTCCTTGCAACGTGCGCATCGTAGAATCTGCACCATCTCTGCCGTCTGAAAATCTTCATAGGCCCAATCACATTTCTGCACTATCGCTCTTTTAAATGTCCGTTCATTCAGAGAGCCTTCTTCTCTGAGTCTGATATATTTTAATGTATTCATCGTTTCTATATGAAGAAAAGAAAAATTTATAAAGCAATTACGCTTCAATAAGATAAATACTCCTTACATAAAGCGCTACTTACAAATGTTAAAATGCATTCTTGTATATAATTTATCTACAATATTACTGATGCGTTTATTATTTATTAACAATAAAAAGTTATACATGTGTATTAGAAGTTCTGCTATAACCTTTCGCATATTGAACTAGATTTTTTTTTTTTTTTTTTTTAAATATAGTGCACATAAAATGCAAACAAATTTAATCTATTACATATTTAAACCGTTAAATAAACAATTTAAACTGTTTAACAGCTGTTTACATTTTTTAATTATTTAAAAATATTTAGAAATTAACTATTAAATTAAACATTTCTTAATACAGTGGATTGAAATTAAAATTCATTTGACAAACACAATATTCAAGATCCTGAATACTAAAAGTGTGGTAAATGAAAGAAAAATTGCAGTAAAGCAATACAAATAAGGTTTTTTGTATATAATTTTTCTTTTCGCAAGACAAATATTCGAATATTTCTGGTGAGTAAGTGAACATTTAAATTAATAACGAGTATGCTTAAGAAGAAAGGTAAGATACATAAAAAATTTACTAGTTTGGAGGAATTATACCGAATAAACAATGAAATCTAAAAGTGAAAACAATTGAAATGTTTCTAAAATCCTGTTTTACAAATAGTTTATTTTTCTACTTTAATACTCAGTCAATTCTGTTAAAATATCTAGATTATTTATTTTTCTAACTAGAGGAGGTCAATATTTATGTTAACTTTAAAACCATCAGAACAGAGGGAATGCATCTTTATACCATAAAAAAATTACATCTCATTTACATTTTTATGGTTTTTTAATATTATTAACGCAGAAAATAGGAATTTACAAACAATTTTTGGAAAACTTTTATTTTTGAATTCTGTCCCTCAATTTTCTTCCGGAAAATAATAATCAAAAAATTTAACTCGAATCAATGCAAGTGTTTTTTTTTTACTACATCAATTCATACAAATCAATGCACAAATTTAATGTTTCTAAATTAAGAAACTATAAAAAATTTATATGAAACACTTTGCTATCACAAAATTGCGTACATATTACATTTTGAACACTTGCACAAAAATAGTTAACCAACTGTATAAGAAAGAAACTAAAATTGTACAATTATTTACATTTTTAATATATTTTTACATGGTTAAATAATTTACCTGTATTTGTCAAATATAGTCAATGTCCTGTTCCAAAAGTTGCTTTGTCTAAGTTGGGACTCTAAAATGATGTTAATTAATAGGCTATTTATACGCTGATTATTGCAAGGTTTCACCCTCCATGTGTTAAAAAATTTAATTGGAAAATTTGACGGAAAGTAAACAAAATGTTGGCGAAAATCAAAAAGCAGTTAAATCTGCGTTATGCCAAATCGCTGAGCATGCGCAATACACCACCAGTATCAATGAGTCGAACTATTATAGCCGTTTTAGAAAGGTAAGTTGCATCAAAATCTACAAAAGAATATCATCCAGTTATCAAAGTTGAAAATTGTTGAGTGTCAGTAGGAGCGCGATTAAGTAACAGTAATATATGCAATTTCACCCTCTGATCTTTAACAAGTTGTTTAGTTTCTATTTATTGTTCAATGAAAACTAACGAGGTACTACATTTTGAATAAGATGTGTAGTTAGAGCTCAATATGACAAAAAAATGCTTTAATATCCGTTTTGTGATGTACAGCTCTAATCATAAATTTTCTTTCAAAACTCATCGTGATATTCTAATATTTGGAATCATTTTCAAAATCTTTCACTATCGTAATCGAATTTCTGGATAGAATGAGTCCCAAGTGCATCATAATGTTCTGATAACATATCGTCTGAAGTCACTACTAAAATACATCGAATATATGCAACTCACCCCATAAGGCGAATTAATTATATCAACTGACCACTTTGATAGTGCCATACAAAATTAACTGGAAAATACGAATGTTTTCGTAAGCATTTCGATTGCAGCATATCTTTACGAAGAAAAATTATAAACTTATTTCTACTTCTAATCAACGCTGATATATCATTGATCTATCATTGATCTATTCATTGATCACAGTTCTTCTTCCACATAGACAAATTCACCATCGTTTAGCTATACGTACTATATCCTCAAATCCCCTCCACTTGCATCCTTCTTGGCGATTTTAATGCTTATTTTCAAATTTTTCGTTTATACTCTTCAAATAACTGTTTTCACACTTAATCAAATTGATCTATCAATAATAGTTCAGATGTTCTGAATACCAACACATCAACTCATATTATTCCTTCTGTGTGCCTAATTGACATCTTCATGCTATTTGCTTCCTGATTCTTCAGTACGGTTTCTGCAATCGTTCTCATCGATCGGTACATCTCTTTGTCATCCATCGATTGTATGTCTACATCACTGTGCCTTGAATACGCAGATTTGACCAAAAAGGATAATTCTTTCTGTATAATATACAATTCTACCCCTCTCAGTTTCAAAACCTGCTTGATTGACGCCTCTATTCTCCTACGAAGCCTTCAACAACAAAAAATATTATTTAAAAAAAAAAAAAACTTTTTTTTTTTTTTTTTTTTACTTTATGTAACGCTTACCAGGAAAAGAGCTTTCATGTGCTAGTGCGCTGAAAAACTAATCATTTGTATATGATGTCAAGGTACACGCATGATACAAATTTCCTGTTTTCTGAATGCTTTCTTCATGGTGGTGTAATTTGCATATCAAGCAGTACTTATTTGTATGGGGCATATTGCATTTGTATTTATAGTATTCAAACATAAATTCATAAGTTTGTGTTATATGAAAGCATTGTATTTTTTTTATGACAAATCAGTTTTAATTAGTTAAATGGTGAATATTATAAATACAGAGTTTATTGCATTCTCTAATAATTACAAACTGTCTTATCAATTAACTTGCACTACTACTTCTTGCAAAATTGACTTTAATTGAAAAAAAAAATCTCGGACATTAACTTTGAAAATGAAAAACATAATAGGTATATAAGATGCTGCAGTAACTTGAAATACATCCTATCTTAATTTTCTTTTATCTATAAAATTCATTATACATAATGGAAAATATTTGACTTGTAGCATCCATGCCAAGGCTGGTTGAAGCTGTGTTGCGCGCCAAAGGTGGGGCAACTCGATATTGACAGGTGGTCATAATGTTTTGGCTCTTGAGTGTATATTTCTCAAAAATAACAATAAGACTCATCAATGACATCGCATTCAAGAGAACTAAGAAAATTTTCTTGAACGATAAACTTTGGGTAGAAATCAGAGATCACATGAGCAGTTTACTAGAAAAAAATGATTTGGAAAAAGGTAGTTTTTTTAAAAAAAATTATTTTGGATTTCCCCCTTTTAAATAAAAGTCAGAAATGACCAGTTTGAAATCCCACTTACCAGTGAAAAGATATCTACAGTTCTGTTATCTTATTTATTAGTTATTTACTTATAAATTTATTTTTAAAGCGGCCTCCTTTTATTTGTGCTTTAAGTTTCACTATGTTATCTCAGACACACAAAGTGAAGTGGTAAAGATTACACTTTGGTATCTTTTGAAAAAACCCAATGCACTTATAGTTGAACCTTGTGTTACCAGTATTGTTGACCATAAGTGCATTAAAACGTATCATGTGCTAACACTGAATTAATAAAAAAAAATATGGTGCAATGATTTATCAGACTGACACTTGATAAAAAATTCCAGTGAATTTCATTTTATATTTATCATTTAAGCTGTCAACATGTAAGTAGCCAATTTTGACAAATTTGTAAATTGAATTTATTTAAATAACTTTGGAATATAATAAGTGATGTATTATTTTAAATAATTGCTGTAATGTTAAAAAAATGTTTAATATAATATACAGAATTTCTCATTGTTTATATTTAGATATATTGTACAATTGATATTTACCTTATTTAAAATTTTTCTTTTAGTTTTTAAATTTGCTTAAGAAATATTATATTATTGCGTATTTGATGCACACACATTGGTTGTAAATTCGATGGATGCATATATTCCTAGATGAATTTTTCGATTTTTGGATTTTTTTCAATGATGTTTTTGTAATATGAGGAGACCTGATGGCTGATTGACTAGAGCTCTGGTGTTCGATGTCGCAGGTTCCTGTTCGAGCACCGGCGGTGCCATAGATATTTGTAGTGGTTCAGAATCCACTTTAAATCTTAGGTATCAGTCCCATTTGACTGTTGGGCGTAGGGTTTCAAACCTTGCCCCTGTAAAAAGAAAACACCTACTGTTTAGAAATCTGCCAGCGAGCAGACGGCCTTGGCCTACCACGGGGCTGTTGCGCCAATGATGATGATGATGATTATTTAATAGGAATATGATATTTGATAAATGCCTAAGAATGTGATAAAAAATGCCTAAATAGCCTAGCCTGCCTAAAAATGTGATAAAATAGTTATTTGTCCTTTCGATTTAATTTTTCGATTCTTGGATTTTTTAATGATGCTTTTGAAAAATTAGGGGGTTTGATGGCCGAGTGACTGGCGCTCTGGTGCTCGGTGTCACAGGTTTCGGGTTCGAGTCGTGGCGATGCCATGGATGTTTATATTGTTTCCGTATCCACTTTAAATCGTAGGTCCCAGTCTCACTTGACTATTGGGCGTAGGGTTGACAACCTTACCCCAGTAAAAAGAAAGCATCTATTGTTTATAAATCTGCCAGCGAGCAGACGGCCTTGGCCCACAGTGGGGCTGTTGCCCAATGATGATGATGATTATTTAATAGGAATATATTTTTTAAATGCAGCTGACAAACACTTAGACAGTTGTCTTTTATGCTTGAAGGCAAGCGCAACACCGACGTTACTCACTTAGCACTACCCCGAAGGTGCGTGTAGCTTGAAGTTAAGGAGTAACACTACCCCCGCTACGCTCTACGATCATGTTAGAACGGGATCAAGGTTTAAAGTGGATTCCGAACCACTACAAACATTCAGGGTACCGCCGCGACGCAAACCCGAAACCTGTGGTGCCGAGCGCCTGACTGCTAGCCACTCGGACATTTTGCCCCACATTTTATAGTAATATGACATTTAATATTTTGCCTATAAAAAATAAAATAGTTATTTCTGTTTTCGATATTAATGCAAAGATATGGGCTTTTCTCTAGACCAGGGGTTTCAAACTTTCCAGTCTGAGGGCCATATTGTTTATTCCAGTAAATACCAAGGGCCAAAACCGTTTTAATTTTTCTGTCATTATCTATAATTTCTAGACTAGTAGCCGCGTACCCGCTCTGAGCTAACATACGCTTGCTAAATTCACTGGTTCAATTACTTTTGTGTGTATCGATACGATCGTGACACTTGACGACATCTAGTGGTCAAAAACGGAAATAGGTAGGTAATATCCATTATCACTAACATATGGCGCAAGTAGTATCGAAAGCGCAGTAACAATGAAAATTCGTGAATAATCTCATTGGTTCGAGAAACTTCTGGTGCATTCAACTCACTTCGAGATCGCAGTAATTGGAGTACACTGGTGTGCAAAACTTAAGCAACAGGTGGGTTTTTTGCCATAACTTCACGAGAAATCATCTGAGAGGCATGACATTCAGAAATGAGGGAGAGTATTGTGTACGTAAAGGATGACGAAAGCATCGACGCTGAAAACGGAATACAATGCATACGGTATGGAATCAAACAAAAACAAGCTTTATTGAACGCATAGTATCGTGATTTACGATTATCTATCCAAGAGGAAGAACAGCAAGCAGATGTTCCTTAATAATTCCCCTCACTGCAATGACTGCTTCGCACCGTATCAGAACCAGCTGGTGCAACATTTCTTGCGGTAGGAGTGCCCATTCCTCAATCAGCATCTGTTTGAGTTGTTGGGTGTTCTCCGGAGGATGTAAACGTGCTGCAATGAGTCTCTCCAAAGCATCACACACATGTTCGATGGGATTTAAATCTGGAGAATACGCTGGCCAATCCATTCGAGTAATATCTTCACTTTCCAGTAGCTCCTCAACAGCAAGAGTCCGATGTGGCCGTGCATTGTCATCCATAAAAATGAAGTCTGGGCCAATGGCACCTCGGAACAGACGCACATTGGGAAGGAGTACCTCCTCACAATAGCGATCCCCGGTTACAGACCCTCTGTCGAAAACGTGGAGCTCAGTTCGCCCGTTCAGCAAAATGCGTCCCCAGACAAGAACTCTAGAACCACCAAAACGGTGTCTTTCCTTGAGGTTACTGGGATAAAACCGGGTCCTGACCTCTCTCCAAATCAAAACGCGCCGAGAATCTCTTCTGGTACAGAACCGACTCTCATCCGTAAAGAGGGCACGACTCCATTGATCAGTTGTCCAGTTTTTGTGCTCTCTGCACCACTGTAAACGGTGGCCAACTTCAACGGGAGGCAGCGTTCAGAACGGTGGGCGAATAGGCCCACTTTGTGAAGGCGTCTGGCCATCGTAAACCGCGACACTTATCGCCCCGTTGCTGTACAGAGTTGTTGAGCATTGGCGCTTGCTGATTGCTCTCCGGCCTCTTTTCGCCCGCAGGACGATATATCGGTCGTCCCCTGCAGTTGTCTTCCTCGGGCGGCCACCAAAAATCTTTCTAACAGCTGTACCTGTGGTTTGGAACGCTTTCCAAGCGAAACGACACTTTTGTTGACTCTGCAGCTACACTGGTGACAGTACGCCACTCCTCCTGCTTTCCGATCCTTCTTCCACGTGTGAAGTCGTCCAGGTGATTTCTTCTAGCCATATTTCACTAACACATGACACACTGGCACTTGCAGCGAATATGTTGAATTGCGTCTCCGTCCTTCCTTTTATTCTACTGTTGAGCTCCGAGCGCCGACATCACCCGTTTTGCGTACGCTCACGTCATCTCCGACGTTTCGCTCTTGATATTTGCGTACGCATGACGTTTCTACTGACTTACGTGTTCATTGTACTGATCTCCAGACCTCCTTTTCTGCAATTTCATGGCTATCTGCTAAATTTTTACATTGTTGCTTAAGTTTTGCGCACCAGTGTATTACACCGATCCCTGTATTTTTTTTATCCAACTTATTACAGCAACAATAAGCTATTCGCTGTCACGGGCCGGATTGATGACACTGGCGGGCCGGATTTGGCCTGCGGCCGTAGTTTGGAGACCCCTGCTCTTGACCAATAATGGGCAAAAAATGAGAAGGGTATGAAACTCGGAAATTTTAGGAAAAATCCAGAAATGAGAGAAAAACCAGAATTTTAAGATATTTCTTTGTTATTAATTCATTTTGTAATGGTTTTACCCCATGCCTACCCAACTTAATCAGAGAGTTTTATTTTTTCTTACCATGTAGATGTATATGCAATACAACATAGATTTCATTATATGATATGAGAAAGAATTATGTTTTTTTTCCTAAACTGAAAACTCGCATTTAAAATTTTACAACTTTGGTTTGTCGCTGTACGATCATTTTGTGCACACTTTAGGCTAATTAGACCGGGACCTACAGTTTAACGTGGATTCCACTGCCAGGATTAGAACCTGAAGCCTGTGGTATCAAAGGTCAGAGCGATAGCCAATCGGCCATGAGACAACTGCAGGGTTTGTTACAACAATAAATGACTTCCTTTTTTTCTTTTTAGGAAAAATTTATTATTCTTTGTAGTGGATCTTCTGTTTCTTGGATCAGAGAGTCACGGAGCAGTTGACAACAAAACAGAATGTGAGCCGAAAGAAAAGGGTTTCGCTTTGTTGGACGTAGCTGAAGATTTAATCTCCAAGGCCAAACTGCTCTACCCTACATGTAGTAAGTGAGCAAGAAATTCCTACCTTACTTTAAATTGAAATGCATCGTAATAACCATAAGTTATAGCATGTAATACAATAACATATACATATATATACACACACATTTATAACAAGCAGAACAGATGACCTGCTAAAAAAAAATGCATTGTAAAAAATTACATATCACGAATATTTCTCCATGTTCCAATATAAGTGCATACTAAGTTTCATGGATATCGTTTGAATCCAGCCGGCAAGTCTCGGAGGGCGTATCCTACGCAAGTTTCTTGCAAGGTACACCCAAGATCTCTCACGCTACGCCGTTGGTCTCCAACCATCTGCCTCAAAATACAAGCACTAACACCACTAACCTAACTGCTGACTCTGCCACTAAAGCAATGTATGTTTTAAATGAAATAGTTAATCTCTTTAACACGTTTGGAGGGCTTGACAATATTTACTCGCAATTTAAAAACGCTACTAACCCCTTTGAAAAAATGCAGCTTCTTTTTAAATTCATTAATTAATTGCGCTTGTTGCTTCTTATTTAATTATTTTTTAATTGCGCCTTTCTTATATTTACTCTGCGATTTGTTTTTACTCTTTTCCTTTTTGTACTAACAATGGACATAATCACGCTCACTGCTTTTTGTTTGTATTCATGTGTTTGTTTCCAATGAACTTTATTCCCCAAGATTAGGAGTCTTAAGGCCATAAACGGCCAAGGTACTCCGTGCGTCGAATGATGATGATGATATCGTTTGAATGGTATATAAGGTGAAAGGTTGCAGGACCATATGGTGGCAAGTAACAATAGAGTGGATACCGCGAACCTATTTTCCATACTCGAATACATATTAATACCAATTTTCATAGCGATTGGTTGAACGGTATAGAAGTTGATATACTGCAACACCATCTGGTGGCGACTAACAACAAAGGTTATAACATAAAAACATTCTTCATGTCTTATCAAGCACATACAAACATTTCTACACTACCTGTAGTAAGTGAGCAAGAAATATTTATCTTAATTTCAAATTGAAATTTATCATAATCACCATAACCATAAAAATTTATCATAATAACAAAAAGTTATAACATCTAACATAATAATAATAATAATAATAAAAAGAAAAAAAAGACGACTAAAGTAGGAAGGCAAAGATCACTGTGTCGTCCTGGGGTCGTGACACCTGTACACATTTAAAGAAGATGCGCCCCTGATGGGAATGTTCCAAAGGAATAAAATATTTAAATTCCTTGATTCAAGAAGATGCATGAATGTCACAGTCAGTAACAGTCTGTCTTTACAGTTTATCGGACTACCTTGTGCCCAGGGAGCCTTAAACTCCTATCTGGTCGAAATGAGTACAAACATAGTTATCAAAAAAACAGGAAATAAGTAGTTAAGGAAAATGTCCCCAAATTCAAAATTTTAAAGAAGAAAATAAATAATATAAAACAGTAAAATAAAAAGAGATTCCACAGGAGGATAGGGTAACCGCTGCTAGAAATGATGACGAAAGGACGAGTTCGTCTAGGAACTTTGCAAATTGTAAAGAACCGCCCTGGGGCGTTTAGCATTTTCCGGCAGAGTAAAATCGTATCTCGGAAGTGCATGAATGTCACCTTATTGAGGAAAAAATTTAAGTATCTCCAATACTCCCAATCTATTCTAGTAAGGTTTTTTGCGATAGTAATTTATATTCGTGTTTAGTATTTTCTTTTAAGAAATATAATTTATACTAACATATGATTGTGTAAGTGAAAAAGAGTACTAATCTGCATTTTACAATTTTCTATGAATAGTGTAATAACCTATCGTTTTATTATTTTCATAACTTGATTTTTCTAGAGGACGACACTGCTGTTTTAGAGGACTCTGGTTGTAGGACTAAAGAAAAATCATTCACATATCTCGAGTTGACAAAAAAAGTTATTTTGGAATTAAAGGAGCATTTCAAAACTTGTAAGTATTTACATTTTTCTTAAATAATAAATTTTTTGAAATTAAATTTCTTTATTTTTACACAAAATACCATTTTCATAAAAACTAAGATTAAAATTAATATAACATGTAATTTCCATGATTATAAATACTAGAGGAAGTATCATTTATAGTTAATTTATAGGAAAATTCAAAAAATGCATTTTTTATTTTAATAAACCACAAATTAGGATGTTTAGTTATTATTGACATCCCTAGATACACATAGTTTATTGTTGATAGCAGAGCAAACCGGACTCTTAGTTCAGATTGTTAGCTCTTTTGATTATAAACGAAAAATACTTTTCATTCCCCCATATTAGATTTAGACCCATTAGAGACATTTTTTTTGGAGTGATACATTTGAACTTAATGAATTATTGTTATTGTGTTTACTATTCTTACATGCAAATATAGATATTATAATAATAATGATACTAAACGTACATTGTAAAGAAATATATAACACTAAAAATGAAATTTTAAAAGTACATAAATATAAAACGAAATAAAAAAAAGAAATCATTATAAAATATTTATTTTATTAGTGCGATATTTGTTTTTCCACTCTTTCACTTAGCTTTTGCAAATCGATCTCAATTTGGGTATTTGCACATCGTAATGGGTGTTGCAGGTTAGCGTCCGTTATGTTTGAGAGTGTTTTGTGTTTGATGAATATCATTTTAGAAAAAAAAAAGGTTTGCAAATGTAAGTTGAATCAAAAGGGCTAACAACTTGAAATAAGAGTCTGGTTTGCTCTGCTATCAACAGTGTGATACCTAGAACCTGTTATATTAGATGTTCCAAGCTGCGTGCGCATCATGAGTTCCAATCTCTCTCCTATATTCTCAACAAAAATACTTTAAAAATCGTAAATTTAAATATAGAAAATTTTTCGACAGTTAATTTTTGAAATATATGGATGCACACATAATGTAATTTTTTAATACATTGGTTTTCACTACTTTGGTCATTATAAAATAAATATATTTTGTAATAGTCTGATACATCTCACGGGCCGGAAAAACGTTCAAGCCGGGCCGCGCGGTGGCCACCCCTGCCATAGGAAATACTTATGATGCTTGTTTTAAAAGTTGGCGATTTATTTCAGCAATTTACGTAACACAAAAAGTTCACCATCAAAATTATGACTAACTTCTTGGCCTTAGAATTTTAACTTCAAATCTTAAAACTTTAAGAGATTATCTGCGTGTTGGCCACTCCTGTTCTAGATTAATCTTTTGTCTGATACTAGATCACGTCAATAAACATATTTTACGTTTATAATACACACACACACACATAAGGCGATTCATGATGATATAAGAAATGTTAAGATTATATAATAATCACAGTGAAATTTAGGCAAGGACTCCAAGCCCATCGATTGTCGCCAAAGGCCCAGAGACTGCAGCGAAGTGCTGTCCACTGGACAAAATCGCAGCGGTGTGTACACCGTGTGGCCCATGAGTCGCTTTACAGCGTCGAAATCGGTGGACGTGTACTGTGACATGGACACAGATGGAGGTGGTTGGACGGTGAGTAGAAACTTATTTCAGAACATGTTATAAAATAATGGCAAGCGCTCTGGCGCTCGGTACTATAGATTTCGGGTTCTAGTCCCGGTGGTGCCATGGAAGTTTGTAGTGGTTCGGAATACACTTTAAACTGTAGTTCCCGGTCTGACAGGATCGTAGAGCGTTGCGGGAGTATTGTTAGTCCGCGTCCGTAGCTTATCTTCAAGCTACACGCACCTCCTGGGTAGTTCTAAGTGGTGCAGCGCTTGACTTAAGGCATCCAAGACCATTGTCTAAGTGTT